>JABSTR010000792.1:0-20803 GCA_013339765.2 Haemaphysalis longicornis | reverse complement strand
TGAAGGCTATTCACTCTGTTGTGGCGGGTGAGAAATGTAATGTTCGACCGGCGCAGACGACTTTAGGATACCACGGAGCAGCAAATGTTGGGAGCCTGTCATGTGCGCGCTTCTGCCAACACGATTGTAGAGAAGGCACTCTATGCCTCGTTTTTAGAAGTGCGCGCGAAGACCATTCCAGTGGATGGCTCGATGCTGATCGCCAAGGTCAAATAGTTTGCCTCTGCACTCTGTGAAACAACTTCGCCGACAACAGCAGGTGGCTTCACGTTTAAGCAGCACTACAATATTGTTGGCAAAACCATTTTAACGAAAGTGAAGCTGTCAGTAGCCAGGACATCCAGCAGTGGATCACGAAAGTGGCCGGCAATCCCTGCAAAATTTTTCTCCCGTGGAAATCTTCAATGCCTGATGACACATAAAGACGGAACAGGGGTCAACTGCTTCCAAAAGGCAGGCTTAGAGACGGCGGAACTTGCGGAAACCGTGAAGACAAGGACGACCGCATAGACGACGCGTTTTCGTTAGTTGTGATAAGATCAAGACTAGCGTCTTCAAATTTCCAAATAAAGAAGCAGCTATGGTTGGCGATTTTTTTTCAACACGCAAAAAGTCATTCTGTTATGGGCATTTGTGTGGAATTAGTTGTCATTCTAGGATGCACCTATTGTGGTGATGATCCGCCACAGCTAAGCTCTTGGTGCCTCAATTTTTTTATATCGAATTTTTTATTTATCGAACTATTAGCGATCTTTTTCAAGTTTGATATATCTGTGTTCGACAGTATCTATCATTCCAGATGCCTATTTGGCTGCTCTCATGATCAACCCCCCAACTGGGGTACACCAAAATTGCATGAGAGGGTAAGATCGTTGACCATACGACTCGCTGGTATGACATGAATGTAATGGTGCGATCCTATCACGTACGACCTCAACGCTGTCTACAAGACATTGCCACATACCAGCGGGCGGGCATGTGCCATTCGCAGGCAGGTCTGTGCTACAGTGATTGACACTTCATATGTCCCAGAAACAGCAAGACCTGCATGGGTAATTTTAACATGTGCGCATTAAGAAAAAGATGACCTCAGTTGCGTTGACCTGACAATGTAGAGAAAAATTGCCAGGGTCCCAGCATGAATTGAACCCCAGCATTCTGCGTGGCAAACAAGTATTTCACTAAAAAGTCACATTAGGTCTTGCAACTGCTTTCAAGTAACACCGTTATATATTGTGAAATGTCATAGGGATTGCAGTGTTGGCTATCCAATCTTCTAGGCAGTGCATACATACTCCTATCCTAGAGCTGTCACATCGGGTTAACGACAGTAGTAGTGAGATGCCATGCACTGAAGTTGAGTTATGCAGCAGCGTCCTGGGCTACCATCCTCGCGAGTACCAGCCCTCTACGTCAGCTAACTACTTCTGGTGCTGCTAATACTCATATTGATGTTGGTATCGATATACAGCACGGCGGCACAGCCAGTATGCGGTGGTCTGAAAATCCGTTTGTCTTCCTTCTACAGTTCCTTGGATTGCTGGGCCCCCTTTTTGCCGAACCTTTCGATCTGCGAGTGGGAGATGCGCATGCGCCGCACCCTGCGACCAGCCTCATCTTTCCTTGCCGGTCATCAACTGCACACCCGGACCACCTGCCTCTACAGATATCAGCCACGTGGGCATCACTGATACCAGAAGCCGTCCAGGCGGCGCCGTTGCAGATTCCGGCTATATATGAGCGTCCTGTTCACTCCTCGGCCACTGGGCACGGCGGCACAGCCAGTATGCGGTGGTCTGAAAATCCGTTTGTCTTCCTTCTACAGTTCCTTGGATTGCTGGGCCCCCTTTTTGCCGAACCTTTCGATCTGCGAGTGGGAGATGCGCATGCGCCGCACCCTGCGACCAGCCTCATCTTTCCTTGCCGGTCATCAACTGCACACCCGGACCACCTGCCTCTACAGATATCAGCCACGTGGGCATCACTGATACCAGAAGCCGTCCAGGTGGCGCCGTTGCAGATTCCGGCTATATATGAGCGTCCTGTTCACTCCTCGGCCACTGGGCACGGCGGCACAGCCAGGTATGCGGTGGTCTCGAAAATCCGTTTGTCTTCCTTCTACAGGTGAGCAGGCGTTACGGAAAATGCTTTCGCTCAGGCGACCCGTTCTTACTTGTGCTGCCGTGCCCATGGTCTTCTGGTGTGTCTTATGATGTTTCTGGCTTGTTGCGACAACTGCTCCTTCTGGGCGGAGACATTGAGACCAATCCTGGTCCTGATTTGGCTAAAATTGCTAAACAACTAGAGAGCATAGCTACTGACATAAAGGACATAAAAGAAAAGCGACTAACCGATATAGAGAAAAAATTGGACGCCTTGACGATTTTAGAGAACAAAATTGCTGCTTGCCAAACTCAAATAGCTTCTATGAGCACCGTAATTCATCAACTAGAAAAGCAGGTTGATCAGCTCGAAAACCATAGTAGAAGATCAAACCTAATAGTGTACGGCTTACCGGAAAGGGACAACGAGACCAGTGACACACTTGAACACGTTGTCAACAAAGAAGTAATTCAAGACTTATTGGAGCTTGAACCAATTAGGATTGAGCGCATCCATCGAATAGGTAGGCCTGCACCAAACAAGTTAGACCAGTTATTTTTAAGCTGCAAGACGCACACGACAAGATCTCAATTCTTAAGCAAGGATCTAAGCTAAAAGGTTCAGATTTCTCCATTGGTGAAGATTTCTCCCGTAGAGTGCGAGATGTCAGACGTAAACTGTGGGCAAGTTCGAAACCAAACCGCGACAAAAAAGAAAAGTGTCGCTAGTTTTCGACAAACTATTCATCAATAGCAACGTTTACACTTGGGATACCGAAAAAGATGAACGCCTACTCCTACGAAAAAACGACGAACGAAAGCCAAATCGTCCACAGACGAGGCAACAGGCTCAGGCATTAAACAACGCATCATGATCAAAAATACTTCCAAAAGGCCAATCAACCGAAAAACCAGGAACACCCCTAACAGTAATGCGAACCCAACCAAAGAAAAGCAACTGCGCCTGCTGAACCTGAATGCTCGTAGTCTAATAAATAAAACTGACCAGCTTGAAATTATCTTGCTTCAAAATGACCCGCACATTGTCGTAGTGACAGAAACTTGGCTCCGAAGCGACATATCAGATGACAGCGTCTTTCCCGCATCCTATCAGATCTTACGTAAAGACAGGGCTTCCAGAGGCGGGGGCGTGGCTGTTCTTTTGAAGAACAACATACGGGTCGTTTTGTTGCCTGATATCGACGAACTTGAATGCCTGTGCATGAAGGTTTTGTGCTGGGGGTACTCTTTCATTCTTTACGCGCTTTACAGGCCTCCTGATTCCCCATCGGAATATCTAACTAGACTTCGAGAGCACATGTCGAAATATGTGAACAGCAAAGTTTTTCTGATTGGGGACTTTAACCTTCCAGGGATTGACTGGAAACGATTGATGGCTGGTTCAGAATTTTTGAAACACACAAACATAGTGTTTGATATCATGCTTACACATAACCTAATACAAGTTGTAAACGAACCAACTCGTGTACAGGGCCCTTGTAGTTCCCTTCTGGATCTTGTATTTATTCCCCGTAATTTTGACCGATACTCTGTTGCAATAGAACCAGGGATATCTGACCACCACTTAGTATGCGTTACTTTACCCCTTCTCAAGTTAAGCTCCCAAGATAGGTCGACGACACGGCGCTTCAAAGATTACTCACGAGCTAATGACAAATCTGTACTTGACCATCTAGAAATATGTCTTGCTAATTTTGATGGTGATGACGTTTGCAACCTATGGGACCGGTTCAAGGACATGTGCCATTACTGCCTTGATAACTTTATACCGAGCAAGCGCAAAAAAATTCACAAGTGTACACCCTGGATAACACGCAAAATTATTCACTTGAAACGCAAACTTAAAAGATTAAAGAAGAAGAAGGCACAGTCTGACGTTATCAGTGAGATTAAAAATTCTTTGCAAAACACAGTGCGCTGCTCAAAGGACCACTACTTTCAAACCCTCCTACCAAACTTCATAAAAAATGATCCTGATAAGTTTTGGCATTACATTACTGACAAAAAGCAGCCTGTAAGGGAAATGAAAATCGATGGTGACCTCGTTTCTGACCCTGGAATCATTGCTAAATATTTTAATCATTATTTTCACAGTGTGTTTTCTCCTGCGCAAACGTATCCACTGTTAATATCAGATCCTGGCATTTATGACGCTGACTTTGTATCTTACTCTGGTGTACTATCTATGCTGTTAAATTTGAAAACCAAGTCTTCATGTGGTGCAGACCAGATTCCAAACGCCTTTTTACGCAGATATGCCGAAATACTTGCTAAGTTTCTTGTAGTAATATTTCGTACTTCTTTGTCCACTGGGAAGCTGCCGAGTGACTGGAGGATGGCTCTGATTGTTCCCGTTTTTAAAAAAGGTGACCGGTCCAGCTTTCAAAATTACCGTCCGATATCTTTAACGTCTCAATGCTGCAAGATCATTGAACATATTATTTCCAAACAGATTTTTGAATTTCTAGACGAAAATGCAGTACTAACAAATTTTCAACATGGTTTTAGAAAAGGTTATTCCACGGCCACCCAATTGGTGACAATAATTCATTCGTTAGCAGCGTGTCTTGACAATAACGGCCAAATTGATGCTATATTTTTAGATTTCAAAAAAGCTTTCGACAAGGTACCACACGACAAATTAATAGCAAAACTTAAAAACATTCACATTCCGGATATTTTTGTTTCCTGGATTGCAGCCTACCTATCCAACCGCCAACAGCTTGTAAAAATTAACGAAGAATAATCTCGGTGTCTTCCTGTCACCTCTGGGGTTCCACAAGGTAGTGTTTTGGGACCATTGCTTTTTCTGTTGTATATTAACGATTTAGTAACTGTTGTTGACCCTACTGTTCAAATTCGATTGTTCGCTGACGACTGTGTTTTGTTTCGGGAAGTCACATGTACTAATGATCAGAACGAACTCGAGAAAAACATTGAAAACGTGCGGGAGTGGTGTGTAGAATGGGGAATGGAATTAAATTTGGAAAAAAGTGTATATCTCTGTGTAACGAGAAAGAAAAACCCTAGTGAACACGTGTATAAATTAGGATCGTCTTCTCTCACACAGGTTGACAGTTATAAGTACCTCGGCGTTACGCTAACAAACAACTTATCATGGAACATGCACATAGATAATATTTGCTCGTCTGCCTTTCGGAAATTATGCTTCCTAAGATATAAGCTCAGAAATTCCCCTCCAAACGTAAAGCTTCTTAGTTATTTCACTTTCGTTAGGCCGAAGCTGGAGTATGCGAGTATCGTGTGGGACCCCCATACTAAACAAAACGTTAAAAAACTTGAAAGGATTCAGCGGAAGGCCATTCGGTTTGTTTATTCTAGGTTTTTGCGAACGGACTCCCCCACAGACCTAATGCTAGCTAATAATATTCCTTCCCTTCAGGATCGTAGAAAGAAGTCCCGCCTTGATTTTCTGTCTCTTTTATATAATCGCAAACTTTCCCTTGATCCAACCCCTTTTCTTTCTCCATTAAACACAAGACCGACAAGACATCGCCAACCAAATGCACTAACTCCGTACTTCGCGAGAACGGACACGTTCAAATTTTCATTTTTTCCACGCACCATTTCAGACTGGAACCAGACAATCGAATGTAGTACTTGCGATACTGAGTAACTGTGCACTGTTTTTTTTTGTTTTGCGTGTATTGTATTTCTCTTTGCATTACACCATGCCCTCCTGCTTGGACCGAAGTGTGGTCCGCAGTATGTATTAAATAAATAAATAAATAAAATACAGCGTCAGGGTGGAAGCAGGCTTCAGTCTTTGGAACAGCTTTGGGAGCAGGAATAAAACGGTTTCGGAGCATAAAAATTTTTTTGAAGCAGATTTCTCGGGTTACACATGACTGTTAATTAGAATTTTAGCTTTCTCATAAACACAAAAAATTTCAGTGGTCTTTATTAAGTATTCAATGCTGATCAAGTGACCAGACTTACCCCATATATATATATATATATATATATATATATATATATATATATATATATATATATATATATATATATATATACAATAGAACCCCGCTGATACGTTTTTCACGGGACCGTAAAAAAAACGTAGGAGCCGGGAAACGCAAGGGCCAAGAAACACGAAATATTGAGAATAAGAGTAGTGGTGAACTGCACATAGTTTTATTTTAATTGTTTTCGCATGAAAAATCATGCAGCACCTCAACAGTCTCCGTGTCCCATGCTTGCAGCCTATCCGTTGACAGTGCGAAAGCATAATCCATGTCGTTTTTGAAACGGTCGACCCAACCATTAGATGCACAAAAACCATCAATACCGAGCTTGTCGGCGACCTTGAGTGCCTTCTCTCGCAGGATGGCACCGTCAAAGTTAACTCTGCAGCCCTGGCTTGTTTGAACCATTCGAAAAACAGCCTTGTCAAGCTGCACATGCTCCTGACTCCGGGCTTGCTTGCACTTGACGTCCAAGATTCGGGCAGTTTCTTTAATTTTGATCCATTTTGCAACGATGGAGTTCAAGATGGAAGGCGTCAGTCCTAACTTCTTCGCTATGCACACCTTTCTTCCACATCGGGTTTTTTTTCACAACGTGGAGAATGTTCAACTTCTCTTGCAGCGAAAGTGATTTCCGTTTTCTTCATGTCATACTGTTTGAAGACTATTTGAAGCATTGGAAGTTGTAAAGGCACTATGCTGCACGTTCGTATAACCTGCGCAATGACCGACACGAAACAAAAGCAATGCGAGAAGACCACAGCAAGCACGGGTAGCACGGGCACACATGGGCAATGGGGATGGCAATCGGGCTATACCCTTTGAATTGGGCCGTCTGCGCGACCCGGTGGCGATAAGTTAAGCCAGCGTGACATCCCAAGAAAACAAAAACAGGTCTCAGAGACGTTACTTTTACAGATGCCAAAACCAATTTTAGGGCCCCAACGCGTCATAGACACAATCTTTCTTAGAGTGCAAATACGGATCTCAAAGGTCATGCTTTTGCTGGCATGAAACCGAAAATACGTCATAGGTGTTGCCCCCGGCACTTTGGGCCGCCAATCCCATCGTCAAGCCACCAAGCCAAGCTACATGAAAGACAACATGGCCACTCGGGCCGGCGCGGTTGTGGTACTTCGCAACGTATGATGCGGAACAATCCCACAGTTGCGACGCAGCAGCGGGGTTCCCAATCATTGGATACTATGGGGAGCTCTGCCGAGACCAGCCGAAAACGACGTAAGAGCCAGGAAAACGCAGCACACGGGAACGCAACAGCGGCGTCTACTGTATGTATATATATATATATATATATTATATATATATATTATATATATATATATATTATATATATATATATATATATATATTAAATAGAGAGTGTTGTACGCCCCCACTAGAAAAGGTTCAGACCGCTAGCTTGGCAAAATATGCTTTATCAAGGCAGGTCCTAGGCTAATGGCGAACGGGCGTGCGCGCGCTAGCTACTGCAGCCACCGATCATCATAGTCGTCTTCGTCATGGCCAGCAAAGCGTCTGTTACTTCCGATTCATTAATTCATTACAATTACTCCCCGCGAAATAAGGACCTCCTGGCGACCTATGGACAAGTAAACACGGGAGGGTCGTAGCAGGGCTTAAGTCTCTGAGACGTGTGACAATTTCCTGGCCACGACGACGTTGGTCAGAAGATGGTTCCAGTGGCTCGAATGAGGTAATTCACTGGTGACGTTTTTTGTAGCACACGATATGGGCCGTGATACTTGGGGACCAACTTGGTAGAAAGGCCAGGTGTAGCAGAAGGGACATGCAGCCAGACGAGTGAACCTGGATCGTAGGAAGTAGTGTTATTTGATGCGTCATGGTGGTGCTTTTGGCGTCCTTGGTCTTGGGTTGTGAATGATCTTGCCAGTTGGCGGCATTCTTCAGCGTATGTAGCGGCTTGAGACAAAGTCGTGGACTCTGAGGAGTCAGGTTTGTACGAAAGAATGGTGTCCATAGTGCAAGAAGGTTCGCGTCCGTAAAGGAGGAAAAAAGGAGAGAACCCAGTAGTGCTTTGAATGGCGGTATTATAGGCGAACGTGATAAACGGGAGCACTCGGTCCCAATTGGAGTGGTCTGACGAGATATACATAGACAGCATGTCACCAAGGGTGCGGTTGAAGCGCTCTGTCATTCCATTGGTCTGGGGATGATAGGCGCTTGTAGTGCGGTGAACGACGTGGCACTCACGCAGCAATGCTGTGATGACGTCTGACAAGAATACGCGACCACGATCGCTCAGTAACTCCCGAGGTGCTCCATGACGTAATACGATGTTGTGAAGTACGAAAGTCGCAACGTCTTTTGCTGTAGACGAGGGAAGGGATGAAGTTTCGGCATACCGCGTGAGATGGTCGACGGCAACTATGATCCAGCGGTTACCGTCAGCAGTGTTGGGAAGGGGACCATAGATATCGATGCCGACGCGGTCGAATGGTCGGGATGGGCATGGTAAGGGTAACAAGGTACCGCTGGCGTGATAAGGGGGAGTTTTTCGTCTCTGGCACGTCGAGCAGGCCCGAACGTATTGTCGTATAAAACGGTACATGCCACGCCAGTAATATCGGAGACGTATGCGAGAATAAGTCTTCAGGAAACCTGCGTGGCCACATTGGGGGTCGTCATGAAACGTGGAACAAATTTCGGATCGCAGATGACGTGGAATCACGAGTAGCCACTGACGTCCACCGGGTGCGTAGTTGCGTCGGTACAGCACGTCGTCGCGAGTGGCGAAGTGCTCGACTTGCCGACGCAACGTGCGAGAAGGGGGGGAAGCCGTCCGCCCAGCCAGGATGTCTAGAATCGAAGCAACCCAAGGGTCCTTGCGTTGCTCAGATGGCATGTCGGCGATGGTGACGGCAGTGGCATCACAGGTTAGACTTTCGCAGCAGTCCGGGTCAGGGGGTAGGGGCGAACGGGATAGGGCGTCTGCGTCCGAATGTTTCCGGCCGGAGCGATAGACCACGCGAATATTATATTCTTGGAGGCGTAATGCCCATCGGGCGAGGCGACCGCTTGGATCCTTCAGTGACGACAACCAGCAGAGGGCGTGGTGGTCAGTCACGACGTCAAAAGGGCGCCGTACACGTAAGGTCGAAATTTCTCTATCGCCCAAATAATGGCGAGGCATTCCTTTTCAGTGACGGAATAGTTGATTTCGGCTTTGCTAAGAGTTCGGCTTGCGTAGGCAACCACGTACTCTTGGAAGCCGTCTTTCTTCTGTGCAAGAATAGCGCCTAGCCCGACACCACTAGCGTCGGTGTGGATCTCTGTGGGTGCCGATGGGTCGTAGTGTCGCAGAATAGGCGGCGACGTGAGGAGGCGGCGCAGTTCATTGAAAGAATCGTCACAGGTGGCAGACCAGGCTGAAAGGTCTCTAGAGCCGGCGAGGAGCTTGGTCAAAGGAGCGATGATCGTCGCGAAATTGCGGACGAAGCGCCGGAAGTAAGAGCACAGGCCTATGAAGCTTCGGAGCTCTTTCATGGTGGTCGGTTTGGGAAACGCTGAAACGGCTGTAAGTTTGGCAGGGTCAGGAAGAATGCCGTCTTTTGAAACCACGTGGCCAAGGATCGTAAGCTTTCGAGCGGCGAAATGGCACTTCTTCAGATTCAGTTGCAGCCCCGCGGCAGAAATACACGCGAGGACTTTCTCGAGGCGGGTTAAATGGGTTGCGAAAATCAGTTGAAAAGACGACAATGTCATCTAAATAACAAAGGCAAACGTTCCATTTGAGGCCTCGAAGGATAGAGTCCATCATTCGCTCGAAAGTAGCTGGCGCGTTGCAGAGGCCGAAGGGCATGACTGTGAATTCGTAAAGCCCGTCGGGCGTGATGAAAGCTGTTTTCTCGCGATCGGCCTCTGCCATGGGTACCTGCAGTATCCAGAGCGCAGATCTAAAGAAGAGAAAAATTCGGCTCCCTGTAGGCAGTCCAAGGCATCGTCAATGCGTGGCAGCGGATAGACATCCTTGCGCGTGATTCGGTTGAGACGTCGGTAGTCCACGCAAAACCTGATGGATCCGTCCTTCTTCTTCACCAACACAACTGGAGAGGCCCAGGGACTGCTTGACGGTTCGATTATGCCACGTGTCAGCATGTCGTCAACCTGTTCATTGATGGCACGGCGTTCGGTAGTTGACACACGATATGGACGCTGCCGTAATGGCGTCTCTTGACCGGTATCTATACGGTGAACAACAGATGACGCTCGACCTAAGGAAGGCTGATTGTGGTCAAACGAGGCTCGAAAACGCTGTAGGAGCTTGATCAGCTGTTCCTGCTGCCCAGGCGTGAGGTTAGCAATCAATGGACTTGCGGAATACATCCATAGGTTCATTAGCGTCAGTTGCGGGTGTAATGGCACAAGTCGGTAAAAATGGCTTGTCTGGATAGATCGGGTCTTCGAAAATACAATTTAAGGTCTCGAGGCTTCCCAGACACTCGCCGCGTAGCAGGATGTACGGGCAAGCAGAAACGTTGCACGCATAAAGTACCGCCGAACCATTGGAAAAGTTGATGACGGCAAACGGGAGGACGATGGTTCGGTGTTGCACACTAGCTATAGTTGGTTGGAACAGGAGCGTCGAGTTAGTGGCAGCAGGGGAAAACACAGGCACTAGGACGGCGGACAACGGCGCGATGCGGACGTCAGCTGCGGCAAACACTTTCGAGGGACTTGTGGTGGTCGATATCAAGGCACGGATTCATCAACGTGAGTTCAGCACGAGCGCAGTCGACGAGGGCCTGATGGGTAGAAAGGAAATCCCATCCTAGTATGACGTCGTAAGATGAACGTGGGAGAACAACAAAGTTGACGGCGTACCAAACATCTTGAATAAGAACGCGTGCTGTGCACTGAGCTGTCGGCGCGATGAAATGGGAGGTGGCTGTACGCAGAGCAAGATTCGTAAGCGGCGTTGTAACTTTCTCAAATCGCGACACAGTTTTTCACTAATTACAGAAACGACGGCGCCTGTGTCGACAAGTGCACGTACAGCAACACCTTCTACTAGCACATCAATTTCGTTGGTCGGACAAAGAGGAGGTCTTAGAAAGTTCGACTGACGACGCAGTTCTTGCCTCCGGAACTGCGGCTGTCAGTTTTCCTCTCGAGCGGGGCTCGTGCGCCGAAGCATCGGGGAGACAGATCGGCGACGGGGTGGTAATGACCGGCGAGGATCGACCGGGCGTCGTGGGGACAATGAGTCGGTGATAGGAGAAGATGGTCGCTGGGGATTCTGGGCAGCTTGGTAATTTGCAGAATTCCCATGGTCTGGAGGCTGGAAGTTGCGACGGCGGACAGTAGCGTGCTATATGTCCCACGAAACCGCATGCGAACCAGATGGGTCGATTATCCAAGGTGCGCCATGGGTAACGACAGAAGGTGCAGGTGGCGAAACGGGATGGGGTGCCTGTGTATGTAGGCAGCGTCGTAGGGTAGGAGGACCTGGTGCCCCGGTATGCGCCAGAGACAGGTGGGGCTGGGGGTCTAGCAACGACGGCAGCGTAGGTCAACGGCGTAGGGACGGGTGGCGATGGAGGCAGTGCCTGCGTGACCTGTGTCTCAATGACCTGGCGTAAACGTGGGTCTAACGAGGTCACTGGCGCGGATGCTTCGGCCACAAGAGAAAGCTGACGCGCAACTTCTTCACGAATGAATTGTTTTATGTGGGGCAGTAAGACGGTGTGATCAGCAGCGACGTCGTGCACGAGGGCGGAAACTTCAGGCCGTATCTTCAGCGGCCCTGCGCGTCGAGACACGCTGCTTACGCAACTCGTCGTACTCCTGACAGAGCTGGACAATATCGGTGACGGTCTGCGGACTCCTAGCGACGAGCGTCTGGAAGGTATCGTCGTGAACTCCTTTCATGATGTGCTTGATTTTGTCGCGTTCGGTTAGAGATTCATCAACGCGCTTGCAAAGAGACAAGACATCTTCAATGTAACTTGTAAACGTCTCATCTCTGCGCTGACTCGACTACGGAGACGCTGTTCCGCGCGAAGCCGGCGCACTGCGGGACGACCGAAGACCGCGGCGATGGTGGTCTTGAAGGCGGACCAGTTGGTGATTTCGCCTTCGTGGTTCTTGAACCAGAGGCTGGCCACATCAGTGAGGTAAAAGCGCACGTTTGTGAGCTGGTCGCAGGCGTTCCACTTGTTGGAAGCACTTACGATTTCATACTCGACGAGCCAGTCCTCGACGTCTTGTTCGTCGTTGCCGCGAAAAAATGGTGGGTCGCGTTGCCGAGGTACGCCAGTACAGTAGACTGTCGTTGGTAAGGCAGCTTGAGAAGGGCCAGGAGCAGTCATGGTGAACGGTGAGGGTAGCGTCCGATTACGAAGTTCCAGGTTGATGCGAACCCCGGCTCCTCCACCACCTAAAATAGAGATGTTGTACGTCGAAAAAGGTTCAGACGCAGCTTGGCAAAATATGCTTTATCAGGCAGGTCTAGCTAATGGCGAGCGGCGTGCGCGAGCTACTACTGCAGCCACCGATCATCGTCGTCTTCTTCATTGCCAGCAGAGCGTCCGTTATTCAGATCATAAATTCATTATATATATATATATATATATATATCTATATATATATATATAATATATATATATATATATATATATATATATTGTGGGAATTGAGGCTAGCCCGCTGCCTTTGCGCGGGCTTTGCCGCCTTTTCTGCCGTTCTCATGTCCCGACATGTCTGCCCTCCTTTGCTGTCTGCCGCGCTGAGAGAGCGGAGTGACGTTTAACTCCCTCACCGGTAGCGGATGTTGACGGTGGCGCCGCGCGTGGGGACTCCCAAGAGAGGTTTTCGCGCGCTGCGTCGGGAGCGGTCAGATACTCTCCGGGACAGCAAACGGGGAGCCACGCTATCTTTTCCGTCCGTCGACTCCCGTCAGTTGGGGGCTCGTCGGACTTCGCTGACGGCGCCTCGCGCCCAAGGCGAACGCTCACCTTTTGTTGCCCCGCTGCGTATGCACGGCCGAAGGGCGGTACGGTGTCCTAGTGCGTGGCCTAACTACGCCGACCCGTCTCCCTCCGAAGCCAACGCGAGCGCCTTTGCCCTCGCTCGAGCAACCGGGCCTTTGTTCCGGTGTCTCCGTGAATCACCTTTACCGCGGAGACGTGCTCGTGGCACCCCTGTGTAGTACTTTGTGCCCGTGGCGTGGATAAGCCTACTTTGCTTTCCCGCCGCGCCTTTTTGCAACGGGCTGTACTGCGTTGGTGTTGCCACAATAAAGTGTTTGCGACTTGAGCAGTATCGTGTTTCCCGCCACGGCGACGGTTAACGCGTGCCCTGCGGCTCGCTAAGACCGGACCCACGCTGGTGGCCGTACTCCTTCGGGATACGTGTACACCACACTGGCGCCCAACGTGGGGCCCGAACCCACGACCCTGAGATTAAGAGTCTCATGCTCTACCGACTGAGCTAGCCCGGCGAACACTAGTGCCACGTTGCGTGCTCCCTTCCGCAGTTATTTGTATAGTGTCATGTGTTTATTTTGTTATTTATGTTTTTGTTTCTCATTTGTAATCTTTTTTTATCAGCAGTAACAGGGCTGGACTGAGGTAGCTGTCGCTCATAGCAGTGTCATTTAACTGCATGGGTGACGTCCGGCTGCCTTTTGCAGACCGGTAAAGGGCAAATTTAGGAGAGGGGGATGTGGGAATTGAGGCTAGCCCGCTGCCTTTGCGCGGGCTTTGCCGCCTTTTCTGCCGTTTCTCATGTCCCGACATGTCTGCCCTCCTTTCCTGTCTGCCGCGCTGAGAGAGCGGAGTGACGTTTAACTCCCTCACAAGGTAGCGGATGTTGACGGTGGCGCCGCGCGTGGGGACTCCCAAGAGAGGTTTGGCGCGCTGCGTCGGGAGCGGTCAGATACTCTCCGGGACAGCAACGGGGAGCCACGCTATCTTTTCCCGTCCGTTCGACTCCCGTCAGTCGGGGGCTCGTCGGACTTCGCTGACCGGCGCCTCGCGCCCAAGGTGAACGCTCACCTTTTGTTGCCCCGCTGCGTATGCACGGCCGAAGGGCGGTACGGTGTCCTAGTGCGTGGCCTAGCAACACCACCCTAGATTTTTTAAGGCCCCTCCACGAATTCTCCTTTGACGCGTGACGTCACCACACTACGACGGCGGGAGCAACCGGTGCGGTAGCGCCATCTGACGGCAGCGGCTGCCGTTCCTGCTCGAGCGGCAGCCAGCCGCCGTTCATGCTGATTACTGTGAGCCATGGTTTCGTAGACAAAATGAAAAATACTTAATTTAACTCTTTTAGAAAATAAAAAAATATAAAAAAGTGCGAAGTATTTTGTTTTATTTTTTTTTAAACTGTGTAATTTTTAAAAGTAAATTGAGTAGTTTTTTTTGTAATCTTTCGAAAGAAGCATTTCAGAAAGGGCATCACTATTGCTGTAAACATCACCATCGTCGTGTTTTCTTTTCATTTGAGTGCTTTGTTTGCACCGTGGCACGTGCGTTTCATATGCATTACGTGCTGTTTCTCCGTTCTTTCCTTGCCATTTGCTGAAGCTTTGTTGACGGCCGTGATTACTTGAAGGGAACTACTGGACAACGTCCGAGAAAGTGATGTGTGCCTGTGTGACAGTTACTGAGTGATTTGTGAAAATGCCTGGGCACTGTTGTGTTCCCGGGCTGCCGCGGGAATTACGACGGAGAAAAGACTGTGCGAGTCTTCACTTTCCCAGCTGATGCCGACAGAAGGAGGAGGTGGTGAAAGCCATTCCGCGTGCCGACTTGAACCCGGTAAAGCGCTCAGTAGTAAGTCGAAAACGCGTGATTATTTATTTGCGCGACGTTTTTTGTGTGACGTATTGAACTATGCTAGTTTAAGTTATGAATTTGCTGTTTTCGCCCATGAAATTAACTGTCTTAATAACGCTACCATTATTTGGGTTTGGTTTTACAGGTCTGCGAGCGGCACTTTAGAGAGTCAGACATTCTGACTTCCTCTAAGTATGTGACTCAAAACCGGCAAAGTCGTCGAGGCCAAACTGAAGATCGCTCGACTCAGCTCCGACGCCGTTCCCAGTGTATTCCCGAACTGTCCAGCGTACCTTTCCGCGCCCGCCGCTACGTCGCGAGAGGCGCCCGCTGAGAAAAAGGATGGCGCCTTGAAGCAGCATCTTTACGAGAAGCCATCGCCAATTCACTTGAGACACATGAGGAGGAGGAAACAAAGCACAAGTTTGACACCTTCCAGGCTCTACTGGAATGCCTTCCTCAAATGAAGCTTTCGAACTTTTGGAGTGTTATTTCTAGACCTGCGTGCATTCATTTTCTGAATCTTGCTCTGAAGACGCCCCTCGTGTTTTGCTGTCAATAACGGTCTTAGAGGATCTCACGGTGAAAGTTCATTGCCAAGATGTGCAGCTTACTACGATTGATGGCATTGGTGCCATCCCTCACAAAGTGAACGACATTCGTTGTTTGACACGCCTGCTAGATTCTGTAGAGTCCTTACGTGGAAAACTTTCCTGTAAGCATGAAGACAAAATTGAGGGTTTGCTCAAGTTGGCATTTTCTCTGCTTGAAGATGCCTCAAACTGTGAACTGGCAGATGTTGAACGACTCAATGCAATCCGTTTTTTGAAAGAGCAAGTTTCTCTTCTTCTCGTCAGGCATAGCAAGCAATCTCGGTATTCTCCAGAGTTCCTGGTATTTTCGAGCATTTTATTTACAATTTCCCCGCATGCCTATAGATTCTTGCGCAGTACTGGTAATGTTAGGCTGCCCCATCCATCCACTATACGTCGTGTGTGTAATTCATACAATGTAAGCCCAGCAGCTGAGCAGCAAGGCGCTTCTTTTCTTTCGTATGCAAAGAAGCTGGTCACTACTATGAAAGAGCACGAAAAAATTGTTGTTCTCATGATGGATGAAATTCACCTGCAGCCTTATTTTGACTATAAGGGAGGAACGATTGTTGGTGCGGCTAGCAATAGCCCTAAGCAGCAAAAACAGCGCATGTTTTTTATGATGCAAAGCCTACTTTCAAGTCAGAAGAATGTTGTGCACATACTGCCAGTAGAGCGCATCAATGCGGAGGAGCTGCACACTCTTCTGCGTAGTATCATTACTCAGTTGGAAAATGTTGGGTTGCGTATCATTGCTGTAATAACTGACAATAACTCAATCAACCGCAAAACAATGTCACTTTTTGGGGCACCGTGCAAACTTCAGAGTGTGTATCCACACCCTGCTGACCCTGACCGTCCTCTTCTTTTCCTGATTGATCCTGTGCACTTAATGAAGTGTGTGGAGGAACAACTGGCTCAATCAGCGAAACTCTGGAACATGCATGTTCTTTCCTAGCGCCACAGAATCTAGCGTACAGCCACCCATACTTACGCGTCATTTCGTACACTTCGAGAACTACACTTGAAAGAACAGGGTCAGCTCATCAAATCTGCACCGGCGCTTACGACAAAATCTCTCAATCCTTCGAATATGGAACGACAAATGTTAAGCTCGCGCTAAAGATTTTCAACCCGTCTACAGCAGCAGCTCTTCGAGCGTGTGGGCCTAAACTTCAGCTCGAGCATGTGGCCGGCACAGCAGAGTTTTTAGAAACTCATAACTAAGTGGTGGAGCATATGTTAATGTAAAAACATGCAACAAGGGCATTCGACTTCGGATGAGCTGCAGTCACCGATTGCATCAGTGACAAGTCCACAGGTTCACTTTCGCTGAATATAGTGAGTGGCTAGATCTGTGGCAAGTCCCTAAGATTTGACGCAGGTGTGCTCACAGAGAGACTCACAGTTGCCCTCCGATCTCACGACCAGAAACCTTAGTTAAAGGTTGCTGAGTATTGCCTGAATGAGCTGAACTTTGATATGTGCTTTTAGGGAAGTTTCAGACGGACTCTTTAAAGAGAGGTTCGGCAAATACCGCCAACTCTCCGGTGCTCAGTACCACTTTCCATCAGCAAAGTGTATGAGTCTGAGCGAAAGCTTCGTCTGCAGAACGTTCTGGAGCTCCCAGAAATGGAGGCTGCAGCAGACAGACGCGGTGGCAGTGAATAATGCTGTACTTGATGATTTTGAGATTGAATTAACGGATCAGGACTATGACATGAAGGTGCCAAATCTCCCAGCAATCACATACGTTGCTGGCTACTGCGCCCATGCTGCATTCAAGCCGAACCTTTCCAGAGCCGTTTAGTGCGGTGACGTCATGGAGCCGTGGAGGGGCCTTAAAAAACTAGGTGGTGTGGGCCTAGCTACGCCGACCCGTCTCCCTCCGAAGCCAACGCGAGCGCCTTTGCCCTCGCTCGAGCAACCGGGCCTTTGTTCCGGTGTCTCCGTGGATCACCTTTACCGCGGAGACGTGCTCGTGGCACCCCTGTGTAGTACTTTGTGCCCGTGGCGTGGATAAGCCTACTGCTTTCCCGCCGCGCCTTTTTGCAAAGGGCTGTAACTGCGCTGGTGTTGCCACAATGAAGTGTTTCGACTTGAGCAGTATTGTTGGTTTCCGCACGGCGACGGTTAACGCGTGCCCTGCGGCTCGCTAAGACGGACCCACGCTGGTGGCCGTACTCCTTCGGGATACGTGTCACCACAACATATATATATATTATGGAAAAGAAGTGTATACCTAAGGGCTCGTTTTTCGTGTTTTGACACAATATTAATGGAGATCTAACAGACAGTAATGCCAAGAAATGTACAGGGGAAGTTATTAGAACCAATGGGATGTCCAATAAAAAGAAAGAAAGTGGGTAAAAAAAGGAATCGAACCTACGACCTTGAATAACGCGTTCTATGCTCAAACCACTGAGCTAATCAAACGGCGTTCCCTCCATCACTTTTTTGGGATTATATGTGAATTTAAAAAAGTAGGAGTGTCAGTCAGCGCCATCTATAAGCCAAGCGACGACTGTGAAACTCTCTCATGCGCATGTGTGGCGTCACGTAGCACGTGAAATTATTACGAGCGGGCAGAGGTGATTAATAGTCCCTAAAGGGTATAAACCTAATGACACCAAGTTTGCCAGTACGAGACCTCGTTAATGAATAAGGGAAAGAAGTGTATGCCTAAGGGCTCGTTTTTCCGTGTTTTGACACAATAATAAGAGATCTAATAGACAGTAATGCCAAGGAATGTACAGGGGAAGTTATCAGAACCAATAGGATGTAAATAACAAGAAAGAAAAGTGAATAAAAAATAGCCAGCCGTTGAGCAGGAATCGAACCTACGACCTTCGAATAACACGTTCGATGCTCTAACTACTGAGCTATCAAAGCGGCCTTCCCCCATCCACTTTTTTGGGTTTATATGTGAATTTAGAAGTAGGAGTGTCAGTCAGCGCCATCTAAAGCCAAGCGACGAGTTGAAACCCTCTTTTATGTGCATGTGTGGCGCCACGTAGCACGTGAACTTATTCCGAGCGGGCAGCTGATTTATAGTCTCTCGTATACAACCTAAATGACACCAAGCCTGACAGTACGAGACCCTCGTTAATGAATAAGGGAAAGAAGGTGCATACTAAGGGCTCGTTTTTCCGTGTTTTGAGACAATAGTAATGAGATCTAACAGACAGTAATGCCAAGGAATGTACAGGGGAAGTTATAAGAACCAATGGGATGTAAAAAAGAAAGAAGAGTGGGTGAAAAAATAACCAGCCGTGAGCGGAATATTCTTTCTTCTTATGTACATCCCATTGATCTTATTACTTCCCTGTAGATTCCTTGAGATATATATAATATATATATAATATATAGATATATATATATATATATACTATATATATATATATATATATTATAATATATATATATATAGATATATATATATTATAATGCACAATAAATTTACTACTTCTCTGACAACACGTTTGATTCTGTGTGTTATATTGATTCATATATCAGAGGAATGAAACATATTTTTTGGCGATCATTTCACTCACGTACTTCTCTGCCTATTATATTCGTTAACAGGGCCTTGAAAAACACCTGGTAGCATCAAAAACTATTCACAAATTCAACAGTGTCTCTATGCCGCTTCTATTTATGTGAAGTTTAGCGTATTCTGTTCAATACAGAACAGAAAAAAGAAGCACGAGACCACTGCTGTATATGATTTCATCTATATATCCTGAGCTGTATCGTGCAGGGCACGTGTACTTCTCCTGAGGACGAATTTGTGCGACTCAACCGCAAGGCTATTAATTCTACGCCCGACTATCGTCCCTGCCTTGTGCAACCCAAGAAATGGGGGGGATCGTGCTGATTGATTGGGGTATTTCGCAAAATAACCACTCTCGCAAGCCCTCTCCGGGCCTTTGCCTCAGGAGGCACTGTATGTAAGATCGAAGCTCTCGAAATCTCAGTGCCTTTTCTCCTTGTCCAGACCATCGGTGCCCATACGAAGTAGCATTCCCGCCAGCGATCTCCGAAAACCATTCTTTCTAGCACGCGCCATGAAACAGTGACGTGTCTTGAGAAAGTGGGGCAGAGAGAAGTTCGCTGAAGTGGCCGCAGTTTCTTGTACTGAGGAACGTTTGGTAAGGCTAAAAGCTAGGAAGAAAGAATATGGCGGGAGAAAAAATCAGGCTAACAATTTTCTTCTAGCAGCGCATGAAACAAGCACAACAAAAACAAATTGGAATGAAGACACTTTGGTTTGACCATGAAGGCATTTTGCTAGATACTTCCAGACATAATATTTTCTGGATATAATATTATACCGAAGTACGTTTACTGAGGGTACTCGCCACGCAAGTCTAAAGGCGGCTTACTTGCTGAAGACTACATAGCTTTTCATCGCAATCACCGCCTATGTTATTCTTTCGCAAATCCTCAATTGATCACACAACACACCTGCTCAAGTGAAGTACACAAGCGAAAGAAAAACATTTCTTCATTGTCTACTTTGCGACCGAGGACCGGTCATCATCAGGACGTACACGCACATAACGTTATGAAAAAGTAATGTCCTTATTTAAGACGTACGCATACAGTCTGCTACTTTACAGCCCATATGCGTGTATGCCCTCACGAAGGGCCGGTTCTCGGCTGAAACGTAAGTTCGTTCGCTGGTCCACTTCACTCGGGCACCTACAATACTACCGAATCCAGGACGACCATCAAGGGGTACATTTTCGGGCCGTTCCTCCACGGTGTCACTCATAATGATGCCATGATTCTGGAATGTAAAACCCCAATAATTATGCGATTCTATCCGACCTTAACGCCTTGTGGCTGTACAACGCAGTCTAAAAAAGAGCGAGAGAAGAAAAAATTAGCACTTCGGACTCATTACCTTGTTCGTTTAGGCACAAGGAAGTGCTCGACTGAAGAAGATGTCATTGCTTAACGCACTGCTAGACTGGTCGAGCAAAGCAGGACTTCCGTTTTTGATTGATTGTGGGGTTTAACGTCCCAAAACCACCATATGATTATGAGAGACGCCGTAGTGGAGGGCTCCGGAAATTTCGACCACCTGGGGTTCTTTAACGTGCGCCCATCTGAGCACACGGGCCTACAACATTTCCGCCTCCATCGGAAATGCAGCCGCCGCGACTCCGTTTTTTGTCTCTCTCTCTCTTCTAGTACTTTGCTTGCCCATCAATGAACTGATTTTCCCGTACTCGGGGCTACTACCTAACGAGGGACAGGGCACGGCAACGACG
>JABSTR010000791.1:0-30979 GCA_013339765.2 Haemaphysalis longicornis | reverse complement strand
TACCAGGTAACTATTCAAGAAATTTGTGTTCTTGGAATTCAGGTGTGTTTCCTGAACACACATTACAATTGGCTGATTAGCATGCAGGATCTCATAGACGTCGTCAAGATTATTTAGAAGGCTCTGCAGTTCCATTGAACGATATTTTCTCTTCCCATTATTATGTATTAGAGCTACTGGAGTGTGACTATTTATGTAGGCTATTTGGGGCTTGGACTCTTGGACGGGGTTTCTTTACCTCCTCTGGAGGTTTAGATGGAGGGACCCGTTCCTTCCGCTGCGAAGCAGACAGGAAGGGTCCAACATCCAAGTCATCATCTGATTTGGAAGGGGTACCCGGCGTACCGGACCCCCGGACCTGGCACCCTGTGCGGTGCCCTTCGTTTTGGCCGCGACCGCCGAGGGCGTCAGGAGCGCCCCAGGTGGCACAGGCGGTGCGGCGGAGGGGGAACTGCTGCGGTTTCCTCCAGCTCCATCTCCTCCGGGCCCTCGCATGTGCTTCGGGCCGATGGAGGGGGAAACAGAGGGTGCAGCAGCATCCCCAACGGACGTGGATGCCACCACAGCCGCTGCTGACTTAGCAGGCGGTGCGGTGGCGGTTGGGTCGCCAGAGGCAAACCGGGGGGGGACGGAGGCGGGACCAAGTCCGACTCGTGGTACTGGGTCCCCGCCGAAAAACAAGACGCCGCTCCGCCCCCCGCGAGCTGCGTCGGCGTACCTCCCAAGGGGAAAGAGGCGAACCTCTTTCGCGCCTTGGGGAAGGAGATGTTCTCAGTTACTTTCCCGTGGATGATCTTTTTTTTCTTGGTGAAACTTCTCACAGCTACGGGAGTATGCCGCGTGGGCCCCTGACAGTTTGCGCAGGTGAAGGTGGTGGAATCAACATTTTTTGGTGGGGTGGTCGTGTGCTGCGCATTTTGCGCAGGTCTGTTTGCCGCGGCAAGAAGTCGTAGCGTGCCCGAATCGCTGGCACTTGTAGCAGCGGCGCGGGTTAGGTATGTACGGACGTACACCACACCTAATGAAACCAGCATTGATGTGATCAGGAAGTTTTGAGCTGCTGAATGTTAAGATTATGTGTTTGTGGGTATTTCTACATTGTCGCGACGGGATGGTGATTCTCCTGACAGCTGTTACGCCCTGATCTTCAACCTTCTAGAAGGTCGGCTCTGTTTCACAAGATCTGGTCTGAGATCACGCCCTGTGAGCTGTTGAGGCTGCGGTGGGGGGTGACAGTGATGTCCAGATCTGCCATGCGGGTTTGGGTCAGCAGGATTGTGGATTGCTGCTGCGTCTTGACTTCAACCAACACTTCGCCTGTTCGTAGTTTTTTTGCCTCGAAAGATTTGCCAACAATTCCTTCAAGGAAATTGGAGACGAGGAATACAGATTGGGAGGAGACGGGTTTTGATTTGTCTATTGATTCAAGGACCAAAAAACGGGGATAGTTGTCTTGTTTCGGAACGTTGATAGTGGTAGGGGTGGAAAGGGAACTTCGGTGCGGCCCCTTTTCGGGGGCCGGTCACGCCTGGCGCCTGGGGGGTTTGAAAATTCCATATGATACATTGGAAAGCAGGGAGACGGGGGTACTTTCTCCTTTGACCTTACCCTGGTAGTCAAAGAGGTCCGGAGCTCCCTGCCTGGTAGACAGGCAGGGAGCCCATCGCCGGAGCTTGACCAGGGTCCGACGGCCACCCGTTTACGGCTTCTACCCTTCACCTTAACAAACAACCGCCACGGTTGGACACGGCTTATGTTGGGAGCTCGGGGTCCACGGTGTCGCTGCTCACCGTCACCATGAATACTCAAGGTGCCCCGTTCGGGGATTATACTCATACTGACAGCACTTCTAATGTACACTTCGCTCAAATAAGCTACATAATTAGGCAAAAAGGAATAGCCATGCGACCCACTCGCTCATTTCCCGCAACAGAACCTATGACGTCATACGCCCTGCTGTGAGTGGCGGAGGCCGGCAGAAGCAAAACGTGCAATAGGCAGTGCTTTCAGGCTTGCCGAACGAACTATTTGCTCTGAAATATACGGCACATCCTTTTAATAGCAGTAAGAACTGTGGGGTCCACAATGAAAGTTGCGAACAAACACGTAAACACCGAAGCAGTTAGAGCGGCACTTTCCGGCGTGACCGCTAACGAGCCGTCGGACGCGCTTGTCCATCTTTGTCGAGTCGTAGCCCAAGCTTTAGGATAAGATTAGTATGAACCGCAATAAAAATACGGCAGATGTAGAAGTCCGGCCAGGTGCAAAGTGCGAACACTCGGACTTCAGCAGTACGCAGCGCCATCTATGAAACTTGGCGATAAACAAGATAATCAAACGGTCGCCCGTGAGATGGGAGCAGTACTGGTGAGCAGGCTATATTTAGTTTGAAGGCCCTGCTCTTAACGTCATTGTCAACGTCCTAAAAACATGGTTTACCGGGGAGAATTTAAATGTTGGCATTAAAATTTAATTTCACAGCCAATTAAACCATCGTTTGCTGCGTACAAGCGCTTAGGGTCTTATAAAACCCTAAACTTTAAAAAAAACAAGTTTGTATTTTGTCCGCATTGCCCCTTTAAGCTCTTTGGTGCTCCCCTTCTTGTAACCACGGTACGTTGGCGTTTTTCCAACCTATGGGCACTGTTAGAGTCCGTAAGCAATCGAACAATAGTGCAGCAATTTTTTCTAGTACAATATCTACTTCCTTCTTTGAAATATCTACGGTTATGCGGTTGTCACCTTCAGATTTTGTTCTTTTCATGCTTTAATCCCTCTCAACATTGTCTTTGGTTATTAGTGGGACTTTGCGAGCTAAGCTTGTACGCTTAGTAGTATTCCTTTGTCTAACGTCGCCGCATATAGCGTAGTGTAAACTTGTTCTGCTACGTTGTTATCTGGTCTATGCTGTGTGTAATATTACCCTGCTCGTCCCTGATTTCGTACATTGTGTTTACCTATAGCTAGCTTCTTATTAGTCGCTCTTAAGCTTCGTCCTATTTCCAGTGTTTCTCCGGTATGCACGTACGTCGTTATTTTACTGCTGTTAATCAATTCTTCAATCTGATACGCTATAACCGCCGTACTCGACCGATATGTAAAAATAAACCTAAAATTAAAAGCTTTTCCGCTGGTTTCCAAAACTAGTGTGCCATAAAGAGATGTATATGTTGGCAAAAAAACTGTTTATAGGTCTTGCCGGTATTCTCTTAGCGCTTCCCACATTTCTGTCATAGTTTGGCCTAAACAAGGCCATTTTATTGATGCACCATTGATTTGAAATCCGAGCTGCAGTACAGTTTAAGTGAAAAAGCGAATTTTGGGGATGTCACATGACATGCTTTCGACCTATAGTTTAGGCAGAGTCGCATGAATGGGTTGTCATTGCAGTAATCACATCTTACTGAGCCTGTTCCTGCCTATGCCACCGTTACTCGCACTGCTATTGTAATTCTGAACGCAAGCCTGTTCGGGTGACCATTTTTAGTTTGGCGGTTTATGCAATAGGTCCTTCTGCAGCACTTCTTCGCATGTGCCTATGAAGGTACACGGATTTGGGTTGATCAGTTCACAAGGAAGCAGATAAAGAGCTGGAAGGTTAGGCAGTTCATGGCTTATCCTTTCCACTCTTATATTTAGTTTTGCTGATGGACATTTAAATTTCGGATAAGTCCAATTCCCTTCAATTTTTCTTTTGGGGGGAGGGAGAGCTAAAAGTTGTGGGTACAGATTGACAGAGCCTTAGCGTCATTAGCCATAGCCTGACATTAGCTTCAAACGCAAAACCCTGGAAGGCATATTTTAAACTGATATCGGCCTTTCAAATATAGGACATATTTTCTTCTTCGTCACTGCATTGCCCCACAACACATTTTCTTCTTGGGCGAATTTACTTGAAAAAAATATCCCGCCAACAGGCACGAGTAAACCGCAGTTTCCAAGGCTCTCTATTTACTTTAAATTACAGTAAAAAAACCTACACAATTCAGAGAATTGTCTACTTATAGTAGCATCCTTACACCGCTTTCTAGAATGTGAGTTCTTAACAACCAAATATGGTTTGTAGTTGCTAAAGGCGTTGGATTATCTCAGTCTTTTTAACTTTTACCTTGAATCTTTTCGCCAATGATGTAAATTTACACTATTACAGCCATAAAGAGCCCTTTCTTCGCTAGTTATGCTTTTAAAACGCAAAGTGTTCTCCAATGTTCGTGGGTTTACGCTATTTTTATTGGTATTTTTAACTTCTTTTGCGTACTTTTCGTTATTATTCGGGTCTTGGTGTATGTACAGAATAAGATACCTATTTTTGATTTTGTAGATCATTTTGATGAAAATGTTTTTTCCTGTTGCTTTTTTTTATTTCCTCATCTTTTTTTAAATTCTGTCCGACAGTTATAGCAGCTACGCTATTATAACGATTGCAGGTGTTACTTTTCGCCAAATCTGCGTTTTCAGTGGAAATGCAGGACTATACAGGGTTCGCTGTTTTTTCGTTATTTTTTATTCGTGTTTTGAACGGTTTTTTTATGCGGGATTTTCTGATTCACTCTTTGGTTTTGGGGGGAGCGGTATAAGTGTGCATATTTTTTGATTTTGTCAGATAAAATTTGTGAATATAATTTTTTTCCTATTTTTGGGGTTTTTTGAGATTCTGTTCTACCAATTATCTCAATTTACGCTACATTATGGTGAAGGGTGTTAGTTTCATTAAATCTGTATTTTTGGAAATGCTGGGGGGGGGGCACTGAATTGAAACGAGGTTAATGGGTTCCTGGGAATACCATACAGCACAATATTCAAAAGGGTCCCAAGTATACACTGTCGTAGGATCTCTTGTTAGTAAACGCGAGAACTGATATACTGTGTACACAGGAGTCATCGTTCTCTCGTAACTGTTAGTCGACTGGCCAATCCCACCTAGCAACTCATCATCAGTGTGGCCAGCGAGCACCACACCATCTCCTTCATCTTCATCCTCGCGCCTTCTTGACCATCGCTTTTCGCACGGCCTCTCGGCGAGGTTGCGTCGTCATTAAACGCGTCCTTCGAGTCGCCCGTGTCCGAGTCTGCAATACAAAGGTTCAGACATGCAGTCGCGCGTACAATAGTAAAGTAAAAAATACAGGCGAAGAGCGTACGCATTATAACTTGTCTAGTAATTATGTCACGTGTGCATATTTACTGGTATTTCTGGTGCAAATTCCTGCACCGCAACGCGCCACTCTTTCCACCGCGTTGTACATGCTGCCATCAAAAACTGCTGTACCATTCGTATGTAATAAACAATCTGTAATATTTCTTCTTACCTCGTGAACAACAAGCGGTCGCGGCTATTCTGTAAATGAAGCCAGCACGAAATGCGAGTGGAATAAAAACTAATGGCTCAGACTGGTTGCACAGTCTTATTATTACCCCTCCCAAAAAACAAAATCAGTAATGGAGCATTGGAGTTTATTTTAAATGACGCTAATTCGTCCAAGTAGAAGGGACGCAACGAGAACTGTCGGCTAAATTATAAGCGGCCACCACATACCCAATTTTTTATATGCTAATTTTTTATGCTCTGATCTGCGCGAGTGGGTACAATTCACATAAAAAAAACCTTAGCTTAGACGACCATAAAAGAAAATAATACAGGACAGTCCGGTGTCCAGTAAAAAAAGTCAGGTCCAAGCGTGGGCCCTGTTTTTTGTTGTCTCGTTTGTGTTCGTGTAAGTTGAAGCTGCTTCCCATCCTCTTTAGTTATGGTTGTTATCTTGAGCCGTTCATGATCCAGTTACATTTACTGGCCATTTCGAAAGCCCTATTCTTGTTGGTGTTGTAATATGTATTTATTAATCCTAATTACAGGCCCTTTCTTGACCTTTGTCATCGCCGGAGGGGGAGATGGGGGAAGGAGTTGGAGGAAGGGGCGGCGGGCAGTGAGTGTCCCGACTAATGTGGTCCTGTACGGCGGTTTCTCGAACATATACGAGAAGAGAGTCGAGAACCATCTTCCGGTGTTCTGTAGACCCTTCGGGATGGGTCCACTCCCGCAGCGTTTGTGGCCTGACTTGAGGAGGAATGAGCGCGTGTGCGCGGTTTCTCTGGTCCTTCAAGGCAGGGCAGCTCCATAGCAGATGGTCAAGGTCAGCGACTTGTTGGCTGTCAGGTGATTCGCAGGGTTGCAGGTACCGTCGCCGGGGTGTAGACGAAGCGTGCCATGATGTGCGGTGCGTTACGGCAGTGTTCGTCCAAATGATTCGGAGTGTGACCGTTGCCCACCCGGTTATAACCGGATGGGATGCGTCACCCTCTTCAGGTAGACGAAGTCGAAGCGCTCCGTCGCTCACCACTTGCTTTGGCAATAGCTTCCTCGAGTCATACCCTTCCTCTTTCAACTCGTCGGGCAGCAGCTTCAAAGCTAAAAAAATAATACAAGACAAGCCGCTTCCAGTAAGAAAACTCAGGTTAATCGTTGTGCCCTGTATTTGTTGTCGTTTGTGTCGTGTAAGTTGAAGCTGC
The DNA here is from genome assembly GCA_013339765.2 of Haemaphysalis longicornis. NCBI lineage: Eukaryota > Metazoa > Arthropoda > Arachnida > Ixodida > Ixodidae > Haemaphysalis > Haemaphysalis longicornis. The sequence continues at coordinate 24,472 of JABSTR010000791.1, read as the reverse complement.
TTCCCATCCTTCTGTAATTATGGTTGTTATTTTTGGCCGTTCATGATCCAGTTACATTTAGTGCTCATTTGAAAGCCCTATTCTTTATATATCAATTATCATTTAAACCTTCTGGCTAATAGCGCCTCACGGCGATTTTGTCGATTCCAGAAGCGTTGCCATTCTGTTATGCCAACTTTGGAGTTAAAGCTTGGTATAACTGCAACGTGGGCATACGGGTGATCATAATAATGAGGTACCAGACAGAATAACGTGCAGAAAAACGTGCGAAAGGCGTCCATAGTTTATTTGCCACATCATCCTTGCCCGACCATGTTAGCCCTACGAATATGAAAGCTGCCTGGCAGTCACAGCCTTTCTGGAGTGGGGAGTAAAGTTATTTTGCTGCAGCACGTCTTCTGCGCTGCCTTTACCGGGTTATAACGCACTATTTATTGCAAGTGGGAAATTTGAGCCAAGAATTTAACTTCTGCTTTTAATATCTGTTCCGCCGTTTTTGCACACGTCTTAAAACGTATGCTCGTAGTCCCGACAGCTGTACAATACCGCTTCAAACATGCCTTTTTAAGCAACTGCGCCTATGTCAGCACCAATATAACGCTTTGAGGGCACTAAGAACCTGTCCAGTTTATGTAATCCTCACGCATCAGTTCAGGGCACCCAACATAAATCTTTGGAAGCTGGCAGAAATATGCATCCTTATGTCTCCATGGCCGATGTTCCCAGCTTATCCCCAGTTGCGCTTAAAACCATGAGAAACCAAGGCGTTCATCTCATTCTTTGCACTACAAGAAAAAAATGGGCTGTGCATTGTCGTGGTTCCGCGTATTTTGCAACACGTTTTACGTAAAATGTGTCAGACCCTATATAACGTGCGGTCATTGGAAGTTTTACTCGCTCACTTTCACAATCAGTATCTGTTCATAAACAAGTATTACGTGAATTTTGAACCTCGATGCTTTCCATTGCATACAACCACCCGCATGTAAGCACCCGAAAAAGCATGTCTGCACGCGAAAAAATGCGGCGATCACGTGTAAAAAGGCACAAATTAAATCAGAAGCACGCTACGATTTTTATAAGCATGGCGTTTCTAGGAATCCCGCTCATTTGAATATATTTCTTAAATATATCAGGAAACCGCACTGGAAGCGCAACTCCCGCAATTAACTTTGCGAAGTTTGTTTAAAAGAACCTGTACAAAAGGTGAGACTTCAAATTCCTCGGAGCTTGTTTAGAAGCTTTCATTGCGGTCTACAATTGGTACTTCCACCGAAATAATGCAATGCTTGAAAGCCGCAAATGGGAGTTGGAAGAGAAACTCAAGGCTGGGCTATGTTTTGAAGCAAAATAAGATAGGCCCTTACAAAAATATATCGAATCGATAGTTTCTTATTTGAGCTTAACCTTACAAGATTTTAAGTTACTCTGTTCCGCCCACCGTAAATCTGTCCTTTCGATCTAGAGCTAAGATGGTTTGATTGGAACTTTTTGACCAAGGGGTGAGTTTTTAATTCCTAGCATCGGTATAGCGAAGACAGCCTTATACCTCAATATAAAGCCCATGATTATTCTTGGACGTATCTCATCTAGACTCCTCTGCTAACAAGATTCGTTTTCCCACTGTGACTCTGCAAGTGTAAAAAGGCCACATTCTTTGCTCTGTCTGCTCCACCAAGGCATGCGTGTTCGCTGCTTGAAACTAACACGAAAGGGGCTCTGCGATGCAATGTTTGTTTAAGTTTAATGTAGTGAATTTGTAGACTCATATTGGGTTAATTAGTGGCAATTACTTTTGTGTGTTGTTACATAACCTTCCGGTGGCCCAGGTTGTGGCCAATATGGACAAACTTTTCGTTAGAAGCAAGCTTGTCTTTCCTCTGCGAAGCCAGCACACGCAACCATTTTCTGTCATGAGCCTGCCATGGACGTGGCGCCACCCGCTGCCGGACACAAGAACATTCGCTCTTACTTCCGCACACCGCCGCCAAGCGGCCGTACAAGTCCGAACCACCGACGGAAACCGAAGCAGCGCCGCAAGATTGTACCGGCTCCAAGGAATTGCTTGTACTGCATGCACTGTCGTCGTTTCCACACGAGTTTTTTTTTTTTTTTTTTTCACAATGTGGCGACCAGTTCTTTTTTAAAGACGATAGTTTTCTTGGGCTACTTAAACCCAGAAATTTGGTCTGTCTGTATGTATGTCTGTCTGTCCGTCTGTCTGTCCGTGGTGTCTGTCTGTGACTCGATTCAGCCACCCGGCCAAGCAAAACAATGCCGTATAGTCTTATATAGGCACAGCTAAATCTACCCGTCTTTCCGGTGTAATGTTCATACTTGTCAACATTGTTGAAGAAGAACAAGATATTACGCAATTATGAGACAACAAATCAATGCAGAAGAGATATTTGCAGTGTTCCTTTATAAAAATCAAACATGCTTGACATTTGCGAAATTAAATACTTTATCAACTGCAGAAATAGAATTCACTCCGCCGTCGCCTGCTGTCGCCCGCGCCACTATAGCTTCTGGCGTCATTTTAAGAAATCAACCGGCAACAGTTACGCAAGGTTCCACTAGATAGGTTCCACGTTATGCTTGCAACGCACGTGGAGTAGAGAAATGCGGTTCTATAAACGTTGAAGTAGGGCGCCTGATTAACGCGCGTCTTCGCCGTACGGCAGCGTTCGAATCGAGACACCCGGTTTGGGAGCAGTGGAACGCGGGAAATTTAAAATGATTTAACAAACCTTTGGCGTCTTCACCTTGGGAGGAGCGCGACGCAAGACGAACAACATGAGATATGAGCGGGAAAGCGAAGTGAGGCATTTACTTCGCAAAAGCCGATAAAGACTATCGTCTATTGACGGCATTTGCAACGGAAGGAGCCGATACGCAGCCAATTTTTTCCACTTTGTACGACTTCAGTGGACGCGATGACAACAAAGCCTTTTTTTGCACTCCGGTAAATTACGGTTCACTTTCTACCTGAGCGTCGCTGAATCTCGTTCGTTCCATTAGGCCTTGGCCAATCATCCACAGACGGCTGCTTTGCCTCTTCATTTCTCTGCGCAGTTTCTACTGGTTTAAATTGTGGCCACTGTGATGCTCCTGTATTGGCCAGCAGCATGCCTGCCAAGTCGACGCAAGGCAAAAACTAGCAATCCACTGCTCTCAGGTTAATGAGAGACTCTGCGAGAGATGCCCACCGACCGACGACTAACGAAGGCACTGCGGCTCGATGGCTCAGGCTTGGGCTGTCTAACCCATAGGGATTGTTTACAGCGAACCAGCATTTAGCTAGCCTCCGGAATTCGTCAGTGTTCATGCCTATGCATGGCGTTAACAGACAAAAAAATTGTCCCAAGTCTCTTGGGAATGCTATGTAACTGTCAATTTACAGGTATCTTTACAAAATTATTCTACTAAAATTTGCCACAAGCACGACACAGTAATTACGCCGCCTCTTATTTTCTGGTTATTATTAGTTCACTGTACAGTGTTAAGCGTTAGAGAACTCCATTCCGCTGCAATACAAGGCCGCATACGGTGCGAATATGGTTACACAAAATGGCGCCTATTTTATAAAATCAATGCACAAACAATTTTTAGGACAAGTCGCCCCTAAGCGACTTCAGCATTACGCGTATTTGCGTGTACTTTTCATAATTACCTATAGTTTACAGCGAGGCGGGAAGTATTGCGGCATTTTCGTCTGCCGTCAGAAAATGGGCTTCTAAGGGAGGAAGTAGACAGCTGAGTACTTTTTTTTTTAACCGAGTCAATGCCCCTTTTTAAAAGGAAAGGTGGTTAAGACGCGAATCTTGTTGCTGTGCAACCTGAGGCAAATCAAATGTGCAAAGTTCAAACTGGTTCGTCCGCGTCGGAAGGGCGCAGTCAGATAGATGTCGGCTGCATTACGCGGCGGGGACATGGTTCCATTCCGACAACCGGAAGCGTTGTTTTTTAAACAGCGAAGCTGTAGCGAATCGTAATTTTTCGTGGGCGCAATTAAAAATACCAAGATATTTCCGAGCGTGCGCACTTGAGCGCCGGCCTCGCGACGACCCTCCGGCAGTTAACAAAACTAGGAAAAGTTCCAGCACTCGTGTGTGCGTGCCTTCCGACGACCGCCCAGCGTTACTGGCGCGCGTTTGTCAAGCGAAGCATACCCACTAAAGGAGATTGGCCAAGATTCGCAAGAAACAAAAAACTCCAGCGTTCGCCGTAATCGTGGCAACACTTGCTCGGAGCGAGAAAGAGACGTCATAGCGAACGCCCCTCTAATGTGATGTTTAATGATTATCACTTCAAAACACTCAGAGAACCTAACACTTACAGCAACGATGATGCCGTAAAGGTCGTTGCGGCAGCGAAGAGGGGGCATATCGGCTGCAATCGTGGGCTTAAACCGTCGTGATGGTCATGAAGGTGGCGTACAGTTTCGCTACCTTCAAGCCTTACGTGTTAATATGAGCGTCCTTCGCGTTTTTTTTTTTTTTCTTCGGGCGCTTGATGTGCCTGTCTAGTAATCCATTGTGTAAGCTGGTTTTACTGCAGTACGTTTTTTGTGTAGCTATTTGAATTTTGGGCTCTGCCTGTGGATTTGTACGACATTGGCTTTCGACCGGAGAATGCCTCGCGTTTCAACCATCTTTCATTTTCCCCACGATCACCACCTTTGTCAACGAAAGTAGGCTTTCCTACAGTGCGTTTGGCGCAGCGTGAGCATAACTTACGCCTAAAAACCTGCGCTTTGAAAATAGCAGGATTTCAAAAGCTAATCAACTACGGGGTAGGCTGTATTTCAAGTTTTACACACGCACCGAGTAGAACATACCCAAACTGCGGTACGGTTCCTTTTGAAAAAAAATGCTCATAGTACTTAACGAACTTTTTCTACGGGTATGGGATCATTTGGTAAGACCTCAAGCCTATATGTTCTAACTAAGCTTGGGAGCTGGGGCCCCTACCTGTGAATTGCTGCTGCTGAACTAGCAAAGCTATCCATACACACCGTTTCTCATGCCAGCAGTGGGGCATTGAACAACGCGTTATAAACAGGAATTGTATCTTTCTAGTACGTGATTTTTAAAGCAAAGCTTTTTACCTCTGCCCTTCAAAGATTTTGCCGCGACGGTTGGTGTCAACAGAAAACTCCCCCCAATAAATACAACAAGTTACTGGTGTCACCACGAATCAAACCTGAACCAAATAGAGAAATGGAGCGAGAGCCCGTTGTTTCACCGATTAGGCTATGAGCCCACGCGGCGACAGGGGAGAAAGTCGATGCATTCACACAGCACATGTGATGGTTTACCCCTGTGCTCTCGCTGAATGCAATGTGATAGCATCATGCGACCCCTTTGCGCCGCTACACGTCACGTGTAGCGGCCCTGTGCGCTCCCTTCGCATGCTCTAGGATTCAGTAAAAATTAAAGGAAGCTCACACCAACGCATTGCATCTCACTTCTCTTCCGTCTCTGCCGCCGATCTCGTCGCCTCCATCGGCGGCGGCAGAGACAGAGGAGAAGTGAGATGTTCTAAAACAGGGTTTGAGCTTCATTTCATTTATAAAAAAAGTTTCCACTCATGTGCTTCCCCATTAAAACATAGCCAACCACCATTCATTGATCATGCATTGATTTCACCTTAGCAAAGAATATCTCTCTGAAGTAATAAAGGGTCTGGTTAAGTGCATTTCACTTGTCTCTGGTTTCACTCTTTGAAGAGCCAGGTTTATAATTCAAGTGACGTCGCATGGGTAATCGTCGTGGATGTCGTTTACAGCTTCGCTTTCCAACCGCCTTCACAGGGTGGACTGGCACACATTTTTTAAATGCAAAGCATCTCTTGCTCGGGTCTATGTCCGGCGTACGTCTGTTGTCCGCACCTCTCCCCTAATCTATAAAAAAATAGTTAGCGGCGTCCGGTTTCGATCCCACGACTCTCGGGCCGCAACGGGAGGTACGCGGCGCTTTTCCCACTGCACTACAAAACCGAGACAGGAGCAAGTGCTACGAACGCGCCTTATGCCCTTGACTCATTCAAACTACGTCAAGAAGCTACTGATACAACGAAGGCACGCGAAGATGAACGTCAACAGAAACGACGAACTGAAAACTTTAGAGGATGATGTTAGCGTCTCCTGCTCGATGGGATGTCCCGCGTCCGTGCCCCGTCCACAGCACCTCTGATGATGACTGCGGCAGGAAGCCTCTAGGGACTGGCCAACCAAAGAATCCACCACGAGATAGCTTCGCGTTCAACCGCCGTCGTCAGCTTCCCGTAGGGGAACCACTGAAGACGAAGGAGAATAAAACAAAGCTGCGAAGAGGAGGGCGTGTACGTTGCTCTCGCCCGTCCGCAGCGCTTCTTATGATGATTTTGGCAGGATACCCCTAGGGATTGGCCAACCAAAGAATCCATCGCGAGGTAGCTTCGCGTTCAACCACCATCGTCATCTTCCTGTAGGGGAAGCGCTGAAGAAGAAGGGGAATAAGACAAAGCTGCGAAGACGAGGGCGTGCAGGTTGCTCTCAGCCGGTGCACCAACGTCAACAACCTTTACATCACCAACGCTGACGGAGACTAGCGATTCTACCACAGAGACGACAACATCGACAAGAACATGATGGACGAGTTTCGGCGCCTCGAGAACCACCGCCTACTTACCGTAACACAACAGCACTTGCGTACCTTTTCCACTGGTGTGGACCCGGACGTGGAATTCCCTCTGGCGTTACTAAACACCAGATACCTCAATATAACGGCAAAACAATGGAACCACACGGAACCCCCATGATGCTTCGCATCCTCATCAGGGTTCCCCACGGGAAGCTGATGTAATTTTTTCTACATGATTTGAGGGTTGCTCCAGTGCAGCTTAGTGCAAGCCCAAACCAAGTAAACGATACAGTTCACTGTAGCGGAAAGAATGCGGCCTTCTACCGACCCCGTTGAACGGGGTCGGTTTAGTTAACGTGCGAACGATGAGGGCAGTAACAAAAAAATTACACCATCTTCCCATGGGGAACCCTGATGAGGATGCGAAGCATCATGGGGGTTCCGTGTCGTTCCATTGTGTTGTCGTTATGTTGAGTGATCTAGTGTTTAGTAGCGCCAGAGGGAATTCCACGTCCGGGTCCACACCGGTGGCAAAGGCACGCAAGTACTGTTGTGTTACGGTGAGTAGAAGGTGGTGCTCGAGGCTCCGAAACTCCTCCATCATGTTCTTGTCGATGTTGTCGTCTCTGTGGTAGAATCGCTAGTCTCCGTCAGCGTTGGTGAGGTAAAGGTTGTTGACGTTGGTGCACCGGCTGAGAGCAACGTACACGCCCTCGTCTTCGTAGCTTTGTCTTCTTCTCCTCCTTCTTCTACAGCGGTTCCCCTACGGGAAGATGACGACGGTGATTGAACGCGAAGATATCTCGTGATGGATTCTTTGGTTGGCCAATCCCTAGGGGCATCCTGCCAAAATCATCATCAGAAGCGCTGCGGACGGTCGAGAGCAACGTACACGCCCTCCTCTTCACAATGTTGTCTACTTCTCCTTCTTCGTCTTCAGCGGTTCCCCTACGGGAAGTATTAGTAGTAGTAGTAGTAGTAGTAACTTTATTTGAGCTCGAGGCGTTTTCAGACGCCAGACGGAGTGGTTCCCAGGTCGCGGGAACCGTATCGGGCCAGCAGCTCCTGGCCCCTGGCCGTCAGCGCGAGCTGGGTCGGCAGGGCGGGGCTGGACCGCAAGGTCTCCCATCGCTCGTGGAGTGGGGTAGGGGGGTGGAGGGAGGGAGGGAGGGTGAGGGGTATAGGGGCCTTGAGTTCTGTGCACTCCACCAGTGTGTGTGCGAGCGTGCCGCTGTTTGTTTTACAAAATGGGCAGCGGTCCCCCTCGTGTTCAGGGTAAAATGTACGCAACAGGACGGGGTGGGCTAGTGACCCCGCCTGGATGCGCCTGAGTATTGTCTGTTGCTCCCTGGTCAGGGTGCGGTGTGGCTCGGGGAGGGTACGCCGCTCGTCTTTGTATTCGTTCGTAATTAATTATCTGAGTGCCGGAGTTGGGATGTCCGTGTCCTGCCCTGTCCGGAGGGTCATTGCTCGGGCGTGGTAGTCAGCGATGACGTTGCCGGCTACCTTTGTATGGGCAGGTACCCATGTGAGCTCTATGGCTCGGCCCGGTGCCCTCTTTTTCGATAGTATTGTGGCTGCCTCTGAGGAGATCACCCCCTTTCTGAAACCGCTGTAGGCTCTCTTTGAGTCAGTGACCACCACCCCGACGCCCGGTTGAACGAGCGCCAGGGCTATGGCCACTTCCTCCGCTGTCGTGGGCTCCTTAGTCTTTAACGCCGCGCTGTTGATGAGTCGTTCTGCATCGGCGACCACCACCGCTGCGCGATTGCTTCCTTTCACAAGAGAGCCGTCTACGTAGAGCACTCCATTTTCTTGTTGTAGTTGCTGGGACACTGATTTGGCTCGAGCCTGCCTCCTACCGTCGTCCTTGCCCGGGGCCATGTTCCGGGGTAGGGGCTTGGTCTTTAAGGTCCTCGTCCATTCTGTTGGTATGGTGGTCTTGATTGTTGCCTGTTCTTTGCGCCATCCTATCATGTCCAGCACCGCGCGGTCGGGAATTGTCTGGCTCAGGCGGAGACGCTGGCTGGATAGGTGGGCCTCGATGAGCTCGTCAACCGTGTTATGTACGCCCATGGCTTGTAAGCGCTGGGTTGACGAGTATATAGGTAAGCCGAGGGCCTGCTTAGTGGCCTTTCGGATGATGGTGTCGAGTGTAGTCTTCTGCGTCTTGTTGAGATTGAGATACGGTGCCGAATATGTAAGTCTTGATATTATGAACGCTTGTATTAGCCTGAGGGCGTCGTCCTCCTTCAGGCCTCTGTTCCGGGTGGTGACTCTTCGCAGCATCGCAAGGATCTTATCAGCACTGTTCTTAATTTTATTGACGGCGGCGTGTGCCTTTCCGTTATCTTGTAGGGTAAGCCCGAGGATTCGGCACTTGTCCGTCGGCGTGATCTTGATGCCTTCGATTTGGATAGCGATGTCAGGCGGGAGCTGTTGGCGGGGTTTGCCGGGTTGGACCACGAGGAGCTCCGATTTCTGTGGCGCGCAGCTGAGGGCAGATGACGACGGTGGTAGAACGCGAAGCTATCTCGTGATGGACTCTTTGGTTGGCCAGTCCCTAGGGGCATCCTGCCACAATCATCATCAGAGGCGCTGCGGACGGGGCAAGGACGCGGGACATCCCCCCGAGTAAGAGACAATAACAGCCTCCTCTAGAGTTTTCAGTTCGTCGTTTCCGTTGACGTTCAGCTTCGCGTGCCTTCGTTGTATCAGTACCTTCCTGACGTAGTTTGAATGAGTCAAGGACATAAGGCGCGTTCGTAGCTGTTGCTCCTGTCTCGGTTTTGCAGCGCAGTGGGAAGAGCGCCGCGTGCCTCCCGTTGCGGCCAGAGTCGTGGGATCGAAACCGGGTGCTGCTAACTATTTCTTTTTTTATAATGTAGGGGGAGAGGTGCGGACAATTGACGGACGCCGGACATAGCCCCGAGCAAGAGATGCTTTGCATCGAAAATCGCATTAATTCAGCGTGTCATGAGCGTGTTTGAACATTGATGATTCAGTTTTAGACGTTGAAGTCATGTCATCTCTCGCCGATTGTGTTTTTGCCGCGTATGAAGACGGCTACAGTGGGAAAATCTTATATCCTGTCACTCGGAATAGAGCGAAATCTTCTTTGGGACCGAACAACCCCACTATTGTCGCAGCCTTTGACTGGCAGTGGCCTGAGGACTTTGTTCATAGTTTGCTGCTAAGCTTTGTTACTGAAGCATCAAATGCAAGTGGTTTCGTAGCTGCGATTCTACCCCAATGGTGAAGTCGACGCCATTGTTGGATGGGGATTCGCTCGCTACGCCGCGCCTTCGAAAGAGCTGGGTTTGTTTGATTGACACGAGAACTCGGAAGAAACTCGGGATTGATATTTCACGGCCGTGTTGAACTCGTGAGACTCGTGATGGTGGCTGCTGCTGCGTGGTTCATTATTCGCGGTTGCCGTAGCAGGCATATATCTATCCCGGCAGCCCTTTCTCTTTAGCGGAGGAAGAATTTCGAGCTCGTGTTCGCCTCCCGAAAGCACTGTGCATTGGCTGTGCAGTAATCTGGCGACCAACCCCCTTTGCGACAACTTTGATGGGGTTTTGGCTCCATGACCTCTGAGGAGCAAGTTTTTTGTGGCGCTACGGTTTAACCCGACAAGCACATTCCACGGAAGCGCTGGTAGCGACCGCACCAGCGACCGCCACCAGTCGACAGTCAGCAGGTATGTGTCAGTGTTGCGGAGTTACCAGTCCGGAATTGGAATGAATCCGGAATCATTCCACATATTTGCGACCCCAGAATGGAATGGGAATGGAATGGGGGAATACTTCAAGGAATGGAATGGGAATGTAAGTAAGCGCATTTTGCCCGGAATGGAATGGGGACAGAATTACATGTGTTTTTCCAAAAATAAAGCGCACTTTTCCTTCTACGCGCTGCTTTTTGTCAAAATATGCAAAAATACGCAAAAAATCCCACTAGCCCAAGTTCAAACATTAGTAAGCCAGAGCCTTGAATTTAACAATAACGCAGTACTGTTAAAATCGATTGGCTGATTACAAGCACCGTATATTTATAGGCAGCGATTCTACTACAGTTATGTCCTGATATACAGCGGCTGCTACGAAGTTGGTCGCGATTCTCTGCGTAATAACCGCGGCTCTAAGCCGTTGGTATCCGTCGTGGGGAACTACCGCGGCGGCATCCCCACCTTTCTCTCCCACCAACTTCGCTTTGTGATTTTTTAGCTTGGTGGTGCCTTCGGCCCGGCTGCGAGCACAAAAGGGTGGGGATGTCTCCTGACCCTTCACTTTTGTTTTTTGCGTCCAGAACCGTCGGTTATTGCATCGCACCTCGCCGTCATCGGGACGCTGGCGCGGTGCTTGTGTTCACTGCAAAATTTCGCATATCAGCTTACGCCCCAACCCCCCTCCTCCCCCAGGATCTTTTGCAATACTGTACCTCCTGTCTAGACACTCGGACGCCTTTGCCCGAAGCAGCGTCAACGACGGCCTAAAATATTGGTTCGAGAATCCACCCGAAATAGGAGAGCCCATGTAATAGATACTGCGGTCACACCTGCTCCTGCAAGCTGCCCGCTGCCAGCTTTGTTCCGAAACGGTTCCGACCTAACGGAAAGCGAACGCTAGCCACTTTCCCTTGCTTTCCCGACTCGCAAGGGCAGTTTCAGCGTGACGTGGAACGCGTGTTTTCCACGGCATCTCTTTTAATGACAGACAGCGAAGCGAAACCGGCTCTCAAACACCTCTTTAAGCAGCTCGTTTTTCAAGCGGAAAACACAGTCACAAGGCAACTGTTTTTATTTACTTTTTTGTTGTTTTAGAACTGATCGTTGTAGCAGCCGTCATTTACACTTCGTGTTTTCAGAACTGAACGGCGAAGCGACCATTTGTCTGACTTATAAAACAGCGCTAGAAACAGGGCTACAGAAAGGGCATCTACGCTGTTTTTTAGTCAGTTATTACCAACTGGCCCGCCTTTAATCCGTGTGGCTCACATCATGTTGTTACGTGATTTTGAGGAATGACACCAAAAATAAACTTTCTTTTTCGACCTTACACGGCAGCTTGAGACCTTTATTGAGCATATAAAATTCACGAGGACAGCTAATTGCGCTGCTGTGCTAGCACGACGGGTTCGATGGCCGCTGCGCCGCTTTCCTGATGGAGGCGAAAATCAAAACGCCCGTGTTTCGAGATTTCGCCTAAGTCATTGGTGGGTCCAAGCAGATTTATTCGCGGGAGTGCGCACAATGGAGCGCGGACTACGATTGATGCGTGGATCGGAGTGTGGGCATGTGCGCAAGGTTGGGTCAAAATTATCCGGACCCTCCACTACGGCGCGCCTCATTGCCTGCGTTGCGTCGGCGCGTTAAACCCTACCATCAATCAAACGGAGGACATTTACGCACTTTTTCTGGCGTAGGGATTACCACAATACTAGACTGGCCGGCTGCCGAACGTGTCCTTCTATTATTATCGTTATCATTTTTCTTTACATCTTTTCTTTCGGTTGATCGCCCAGACCAGAGGATACTTGGGGGAACCTTCATTGATCATACTCCTCCACTGCATGCAATCTCTCAAATTAGTTATACAGGCCTCAGTTATACAATTAGTTACACACTGGCCTTAGACTCAGTTTTGCTGAGTCCAAGGCCGCAACACATTCTCTAAGTCCTTCTTTAGTTAGCTAGAGCCAAAGGTTGCGTGGTGCTAAAGTGTGAACGATCTCCCCATTTGTAAAAGAAAAAAAAGCAATACGCAGATTAGTATACGAACGAATGCTCCATCCCAGTATACACTAACGAGAGAAAAAAGAATTCTCCCTGCGCATTGGATCTTATCGACAACCATACAAAGGTCGCGCATACTCTAAGCCCAGCCTGAACTTTCGCTCGTGCGCAGTGGATGATACCTGACGCACGTAACTAAGCTTTTCAGCAAGGGCGACATTGCATACCTTAGTACACGCAAACGCAGGAAGTTCTTAACCTATCCGTGCTTTCAAGGCGCGCTTGACATGCGTGAGTGCTGACGACCTGTGCGGCCGTGATCCGTATTTGGTGCAAAGGCAGGACAAGGTGCTCAAGCGGTAATTCTTCCAACTGATACCACCAGATCCGGAGGTTCTGTTCCTCGTTAACAAAATTATAGTTCTAACCATGCTCACGACCACTCCATACGCGTGTTAACTGCTTAAGGAATATAATGTCTTCTTCAACCATACTTTTGTCAGCACAAAAATAGAACATGTCGTCACGTTAGCATTAACATATTCACACTTAAACAATATTAAAGCATCACAACTCGTCAAGACATGCTGACCATGCAAATACTGTAATAACTACCGGGAGAACTGCCCGTGGGAATTAGTAGGGTGATAGCACTGCACGAGATATGCCACAAAGCCACTATCCCTCGACCGTGGTTACGTGTTTTGCGTATTTTAGCCGTTCTTAACACGTGTAATAACATCAGCTTAATGGTGGGTTGATTGGTAACTTGATAATCATCCGATAAGACGTTGAGGAATTAGAGGGATGGAATTGAACTGCCCGGCCATTCCCGGAGTGGGAATGGGCGATGTTCTGGCATTCCGAGGAATTGAAAAGAATGGAATTTAGGCAACTTGCCATTCCCCGGAATGGATGGAATGGAATGGGGACACCCATTCCGCAACACTGGTATGTGTGGAATAAGATTACTGCAGACATGCTTTTGCCGCTTTTTTTAGGTGGTTCGCCGGACATGCCTTCCGCAGGTTCTGCCATGCGTCTACCAGTCTGCAGCCGAAGCGCACGCTTCAGTTATCGTCTTCTCGCAAAACTTCCGAACGAGACGTTGGATTACCGTGCGGCGTTTTATTTATCGTCAGCGCGTCAGACTGTTTCACGTGAGGAGTTGCGTGTTAAACCATTCTTGCGAAAACGTTACTGGCAGGATAGCATACAATAAACGCCGTGCATGTATTATCATAGACGATTTTGACGAATTTCAACGGCTTTTGTTCAGGTCTTCATCGTCTTTTAGGAAGCGGAGCAAGCAAAGGGGAGAGTTGAGACCGCCAGAAGGAGGGTGAGCGAGAGTAGACAGAGGGCGAACGAAGAGAGGGGAGCGAGAGAATTGGACTCAGTAAAGCAAGCTACGACTGTAGAGAGATTCGTCGAACAAGAGCTGTGAATAGGAAAGTGAAACAGAGAAAACAAATATGAAAAGTGGTTGCTGTTGCTCTTTCTTTCTCCTGAGCACGTGCCCACTTGGGCGATTCGGCCGCAATTGGGAGCTTTAAGGCTAATGGGCCCCGTTTTTTAAAATTCCCAAAACTGTCAGTTGGAAAAGTAAACGTTATACAGGGTGATCAAAGTCAAGTAGACAGGTTTTTTAAATAATAGGCGCTAAGACTTACGCGAAGACGACCTCTAAAGTGAGGTTATGCGCCCAGGGGGACACATAAATAGGAGATAATTATTTATTTCGGACGCTGAATTAACTAAAATCGATTACCTTTTTAGCGGTTACAGTAACCAGGCATGTTTGTATTCGAAAGTTGGGCGAAATCATGTTTCTACGAAGTTTCAAATGGCAGAATTCTTCTAGCGCATCCGTAACCCGAAATATCAATACGGCGAAGTTCAATTGCCGTTCGCATGATTACGCATGCAAGACAGTCTGCACCGACGCAAAGCCCTTCCCTTCTGTGACGTGCCTGCTGTGAGCTGTGTTTAGTGCGACAAACGGGTGGAAAAGTGATAACTGGCACCCATTCATTCTTGACTGGCGTTATCGCTATCTGCAGTACTCGGAACCACTATCGAAACACAGAACAAACGGGAGGAGCTATGCGCGGTCTTGACTTCTAGCATGTGTAATCATGTCAACGGCAATTAAAGTTCGCCGTTTGATATCTCGGACTACGGATGCGCTAGAAGAATTCTACCAATTGAAAGTGCATAGAAACACAATTGCGTCTAACTTTCCAATACAAACATGCCTGGTTACTGCAGCCACTAAAAAGTAAATTATTCAATTTTAGGTAATTAAGCCACCTACATAAATAATTACCTCCTAATTAGGTGTCCCCCTGGGTGCCTAACCCGACTGTAGATGTGGTCTTCGTGTAAATCTAAGCGCCTATTTTTTTTTAAAAACCTGTCGTCTTAACTTTGATCACCCTGTAAAATAGTCCGTCCCGCGTGACACGTGAACTTGACGACACGTGAGTAAGACAGGTGCACAGCAGCCGCACAGAACGCCGATCCTAGGGAGAACGTGATGTGTGCCAGTCTTCTTGCTGGCGTAGTTCAATTCGAATAAAAAAAAAACTGACGCAAACACGGTATAGCAGAACAAAAGCCGGTAGAAGTAATTCATGCGTAAAGACAAATGAATGAAAGCCAGCAAAAATACAGTAGTACCAGGTATCACTTATTAATAAGCATCGCCGGTACAATGTATCAGTTGTTTGAATCACCAAGCTTTCGCTTCAAATCACACAAGCAGTCCTAAGTGCCTCTAGGAAATTTTGTATCGTACAACGGACGGAGGGTTTCAATAACCTAACACTCAGCAGCAGTTATTTTGACTTTGGCGTGTTCACATCACGCGCTTCCTTTTCTTGCCAGTTCGCCTTAGTCACGTGATTGCATTATCTGCCACCGACGGCAGAAATGGCAGAAACTGCTTCTTAGGACGACGAATTTCATATGAACGGTCACGTGATTGCATTCTCTGCCACCGACGGCAGAAATGCCGGAAACTGCTTCTTAGGGCGACGAATTTCAAACAAAAAAGTCATATAAACACGTGAAAGAAAAAATAAACGGACTTTGTAGGGAAATGCGCATTCGTTAAATAAAAGCACGATATTGGAAAGTAGTTGGATGTTGGATTTGCTTGCCCCCAATAGCCACCAGTTCAGCAGTGGAGCGAGAGAATGCGCTAAAAAAATTCGCCACGCCCTAGAAGCGCCTCCTTAGAGCGGGCTGCCCTGGACCGGTTGCGTCACCTCAATAATGAGCAAATAGCATGAATCGCATGTTTAAAGCGCTTGAACTCCGCCTCATCATATTGGAGAGTTTCAGCTGGCCGTTTTCACGCTCCGCTCCACTCCGATAGCAAGCGGGAGTGTCCTGTGCATGCGTGGCGAGCTCCGGCGCTAGCGGTGTTACCGGAGCGGGACCGCGGTCCGCTTGCCGGGCAAGCAGAGCGTACCTTCGCGGCAGCTTACGCCACCGCAAGGAATCCCAACATGGCTGCTACAAGCAAGGAGAGCGCGCTACTGCAAACTCTGTTTCTTCAGCTGAAACATGAGTGATGAAACCCCGAAAGCGTCTCGAACAGGCAAAGATGCCACACACGTTAACGAGCTTTAGAACGAAAACGAAAAACGTTGACTGAAGCGCGAACCTACTTCAATGCTGCTCCCAGAAAGACGAGAACGAAATTGGAAAGTTCAACGGCTATTCGAAAAATGAACACCTTCATTTAAATGGTTTAGAACCATAAAGCGCAAGACACATGCATCTGGTGCACGCGATTCGCATGCGACTGACCGCTACGATTGATCGTTAGGGCCATGTTTGGCGTCGTTTGCTGGTCGGAGGAGGCTCACGACGTGCGACTGGCAAGCCAGATGCAGTCGTGCCATCGTGGCGATCGTCGTGAGGCCACAGCCAATGAGAGCCCGCTGAGCCCGCAACCGCTTGCTTTGCTCGTGGTCGGCTGGTTGATGGGAACTTTAGGCTTAGCATCCGGATGGATATTTGATCGCCGCTATCTGTGCAACGCGAATGACAGACCCTAACACAACTTTCACCACACTGTCATTCGCTTTCTCGCATGTGTAACTTTATTTAAGCTATAACTGCCGTTTGATGATTGGTGACCAACACATCTGCGTAGCCTGTTTCGATGCTTCCCCGCAGGTATCGCCATCTTTCGTCCGCTCGGCGCACCGCGCACCGCGGCGAACCGTGAACGTCCACGCCGCTCAGCGTAGGTATCGCGGCAGATATCTGATCGCCGCTTTAAAATAACCCTGACACAATCCCTACACAATTTTTCACCACACTAGCAACTACTTTCCTCGCATGTGAAACTTCTTTTTAGCGATCAATTGATCCGCGGAGCAGCGACAAGCGGTTTCTACCTTGGTCTCGCCGGTTCGAGCCACTGCTTGGTGCCGAGCTGGCAGGCGCCAGCTCTGGCGACGCTCGGCTGACAGTTTTTGACGATCCGCTCAGCTTTCAACTGCCCGCGCAACACAAACGAAGCGTCAGCAGCAGAAAAGCTTTCAGCTAAGCGATAACGGCATCACCCTCGACTGGGAATCATTGGCGTCACTGGTCGTGCCTGTGCTTGTGTAAAGCAAAACGTCATTCAACGGAAAAATAAAGGAATTTATATTTTGGTCACTGAAATAAAGCAAAATAGCGTGTTTATTGGTTTCATTTAACTTTTTTGTATAATGTAGTCACTGGTACGGTATAACCGCGCGAGACCAAGGACGATTGGTGCACGCAATCGCATGCGACTGATCGTTACGACTGTGCCACGACTAGTCGTACTCGTTAATTTGATACACATGGCCCAATGCGCGCGTGCGATGCGTCGTCGCGTCGGCCCGCCCACCGTTTTTGCGTCCATGTTCACACGACTGTCGCTGAGCTGATTTGTAGATTCCGCGCGTCTTTCGTGAAGCGTTTTCTTCCTTCGAAACGGCGGCGCCCACGCGTGGCCACGCCCACGGCCGCTCAGCGTAGTTATCGCGGCAGATATCTGACCGCCGCTTTTAAAATAAGCCCTGACAACAATCCCTAGCACAATTTTTCACCACACTAGCAACTACTTTCTCGCATGTGAAACTTCTTTTTAGCAATCAGATTGATCCGGAAGAGCAGCGACAAGCGGTTGCTACCGTGGTCTGCGCCGGTTCGGCGCTGAGTGTGCCGAGCTGGCAGGCGCGGCCGGCGTGTGCGCGGACTGTTTCCGAAGGCAGAAAACGCTTCACGAACGACGCGCGGAATCTACAAATTCAGCTCAGCGTTTGTCGTTGTTGACCATGGAGCAAAAACAGTGGGCGGACCGACGCCGACGACGCATCGCACGCACGCAATGGGCCATGTGTCTCAAATTCACGCGTACGACTAGTCGTGGCGACAGTCGTAACGATCAGTCGCATGCGATTCGCATGCACCAATCGTCCATGCATGTCTCGCGCTTTATACCGTACCAGTGACTACATTATACAGAAAAGGTTAAATAAACAAATGAACACGGTATTTTGCTTTATTTGAGTGACCAAAATATAAATTCGTTTATTTCCGGTTGAGTGACGTTTTGCTTTACACACGCACAGGGCACGACCAGTGACGCCAATGATTCCCAGTCGAGGGTGATGCCGTTATCGCTTAGCTAAAAGCCTTTCTCTGCTGACGCTTTGTTTGTGCTGCGCGGGCCGTAGAAAGCGGAGCGGATGGTCAAAAACTGTCAGCCGAGCGTCGCCAGAGCTCGTGTCTCCTGAGTTCCGCTCAGTCTCGGGCCTCCTGGAATAGCACCACAGCTCTCAATGTGACACGTCTCATGTGCCTCCTCTGGCGCTTTCTATGATAATTGCCAGCTTCAAAGCAGTCAGCAACATATTTTCTGCTTCGGTTGTTGACAATTTTTGCTTCGCAACAGTTTTCCGACGTAAAATGTCTCGTCGGCCTATGCTGCACGAATTTTAATTATGGGTTTTAAGCAGTACGTTTAGAGAGGTACCTTCACTAGTTTGTTGGCGTACCCACTGCACGACT
The DNA here is from genome assembly GCA_013339765.2 of Haemaphysalis longicornis. Lineage (NCBI taxonomy): Eukaryota > Metazoa > Arthropoda > Arachnida > Ixodida > Ixodidae > Haemaphysalis > Haemaphysalis longicornis. Next base: position 6,046 of record JABSTR010000791.1, on the reverse strand, counting down.
ATATTTTGAACATTGAAAACATTTATTTCGGCAGTGGAGAGCCAATGAAGCCAACATATTGTTCGATTTGTGGCACTAACTTGTTAATGTGATGATGCGTCCACTGCTACGAATGGCAACAAACATATAAATCACCTTAGTTTACTCTTTTTGAAAACTTCCGGAATAATCATGTGTTGAAAAGAAATTTCTCAATCTCTGAACTACCGGAGATGGACCAGTTTTCGGTTTGCCATCACGTATCTAAGCATAGCCATTTACTCGTCCACCCCGTAAGCGAGGCAGCGACGGCGATTGCTATGCGTCCATTAATTATGCAATACGCAAAGCACGCCACCAGCGGTCATCGTAGCGGTTCGCACTGCTTCTTTGCAATGCTTGGCTGCAGATTTATCTGAATGCGGCGCGAAGAGGCTGTTCTCCTAGGGAGGCAAGGAGGGAGCATTACACAGTGCCACGCACAAGTGCAACCACGCGCGACCATGCATTGGCCCCTCGCGCAAAAATTCCCTTTGCCGCGAGAAGAAGTCTTGAAATGCAGATTCAACGCAACGGAGTGGAACATGCACCAGCCGGATATGTATTAGGGCCGCATAGGGACACGGCTGGAGAATTACTCGGGCCACCCAGCCTCTTTTTGGAGCGCCAAATCACATTTACAGATAAGTTTTTTTGTTTTCTTCCTTTTTTAGAATCACATGTGAAGCCCGGGACAATGCGCAAAGGGGCTAGGGGCTTACGAATCGAGTAAAGATGAAGAATACTTTGTTAAGTGGTCGTGTTCTAGCTGTACGAGCCAATAACTCTGGTTCGTTGTTCGACAGCCTCAGCACGCCATCGGCAGTTTGAAATGTGCTTGAATGCGGAGGAGGGCGTAAGTCCGTGGACACTACCACAGGATGCGCGTTTCGTTGGTGTGCCATTTGAGTGTACGAGAATTTGAAATTGTGGTAGAGTGGGAGCGGAAACGGTAGCGTAGTTGGAGGAGGAAGATTCGCTCCTGTGCTTATCTTCCTCACGTGCTTGTCTGTGAGTTAGTGTAGCTGTACTTTAGGGTGGAACAATGCCTTTTTGGCTTTCGGTTAAGTTTTGGTGTGAGTAGTGCTGCAATAAGGAAACTTCTGGCATGATTGTGAATGTCTCCAGCTGAGCGTGGTGTTTCTCCCTTTGGCAGGTTTTAGTGCTGCACATAGCGTCTTGTACTGGCATACGTGTCACTTGTGTTTTGCCCGTTATCTGTGCGTCTTTTCTATTGGCCACAGAATTAGGTATCCTACCGGGGAGGAGCTCGTGACAAGCCGCTTTGGAGTAGAAGTCAATCTTCCAGAGGTCATACTGCATTTACTTTTACTAGACATTACGCAAGGCAAACAGCCACACACTCAACCAACTGCACAGATACAGGCACACAGACTGATGTCAAAACTAAAAACAAAAATTAAAGCTGTGTTTTACACTATGCTTGTAACGAATTAGGGGACTGCAAATAAGACTACAAATACCGAGTCCTCCAAGAATCATATCTTGGCAAACTGTCCCGAAGAGTACCGATGCGTACTGCTGCTATTAAGTTATATAAGGAGTGGTAATGAGTGGATAGCTCTGCTGACGTAATCAGACTGAGGCCAAACCCCTGTCACTGAAATAAGGGTGGTATGCAGTGGCCAAGGACGTCGGGAGGAAACGTTGATGTGAGGACCGTAGCAAACCTCCTCTTGTGCTGAGTTGAAGTGCCAACGCCGGCACGGTAACAATGTAGGGTGTCGAGCAAGTAACGACAAATGAAATACCGTATGTTCCCATACCCGGAGTCTGTAGTGTGCCGCTGACGCGAACGTTTCCCGCTCTGGAACAATGCATAGCTGTATTTCTTTGCGCCGTCTTTCTTTGGAACTCGCTTTTCTGCTGCTGGAGTTTACTGTTACCATCTGTAAATGTCTCGAACAGTGTGCCGCTGTTTTCAAACAAAATTTGGAATGCATCTTTTAGGCACATATAAAGTGTATGCCCTTCTCTAGTCTTTGAGCATCCCCGTACACCGGTTTTTCAACACCGGTAACATCGTCCCTGTAATTTCTGAGGGCCTCAGCAAACTGTTCGGCATGTCCATGCATCTGCTGTGTAAGGCATGAACTACCGCACGGCCATCCACATCAACTCCGAGATACCAACAATTTGTGGCGAATGATAGCACCTACGTTATGTAAAAAAATTCCCAACATTACGTTTTACTGAAGAACGTTTTTTCTACAATGGACCCCTTTAGGGTTCCTCAACGTCTTATCTTCAAGCTTTCAAGTGAGCCTTTGTCCTGTCACCTTATGTCATTCTCACGGTGTTCTTCGTGTTTCAAGTGTGTAAAACAATGAAACATAGATTCAGGGAACCGTTCCGTCGATAATATAAGGAATTTTTTGCCCATAGTTCACGGTGCTCATCTGTAGATGTACTCGCAGCTTTATTTTCTCGAACCGCTGTGTTTCTCTGAAAGCAACAACGAAGAGTTTCCTAGGCGAGTTTCATGGTACTAACACCCATCATATTGTTTGAGTAGCTTATTACTGAAAATACAGCTGGAAGTACTAAAATTTCAAAAACAAAGTGTGTACCTGAAACAGAAGCCCCCTCCCACCAAAAAAACTACATCGTAGATCTGGCAGGTTTTCGTTCCGTCTCTACGTACAAAGGAACAAAAGTTGGGTACAACACTGACGACCACCGAAAAGCGGGGGCGATTAAGCTGCCTCGTACAACCACGGCGCTTGAAATCCTTGCATCACTTTAAGCTTTTTGCCAAAAGGAGAAATCAAATATAGTCTCTTTAGGGGACAGTGTATAAGGGGCCTTGGTGCCTTTCTCCGTTGTTCCAGGCGTGGTTTGAGTGCAGCCACTCCTGGTACTGCTGTTCCTCATTACTGTACTCCTGGCGTTCGTCACAAAGAGAGATGAAGACAACAAGGGGTTTCTATAAAGAACTTGTGAACCTTCGTAGTTGATTCAAAAAACTCCAGAAAGTGTAAATTGTTATGCGCCGCCACGCTTCTACCCTAGGACCATGAACGGATAACTTATGGGTGGAGTTTGTAAAGCTCCCGTCAGAGAAGGAAAAGGGATATTCTATCAGTGAAATAATCAGGATTCAAAGCTGATAAAAAATAATTCAGTCTCATTATATATCTTTACGTGTAGAAGGTGGGTTTTATTCGTATACAAGCAGTTTTCAGGAAGAGCTTTGGGTAGATCATGTTGATGAATCGATGATTAAAGCTCGCGATGGTGCTGGATTAGATAGAAAGGTCCGGTGATAAGGGAGTAAAGGGCGGGGAAGTAAGAGCACTGGAAAGCCTGGGGCCAGGGGATTAGTTAGGTTTCATGAGTAGCGGGATTACTAGCCTATTCCGACAAACGGTTTCGTGAGCATTGTAAGAGAAGCTGGAACTGAAATGTAGTGTCGTGGGGAAAAGCCAGGAGTGTAGCTTATGCAAAGAGATAACAGCTGCTAAACTCGGGAACCAGGGCGTCCACTACAGTGCTGTGCAGTTTAAATAAGAATTCGGATATAGCCTCTAGATGTGGCAGGTGGTCTTCAGAAGGTGCACCATGGATGTCTAAAAATGAAAACCACTGAGAAGGAGAAATCGCTGAAAGGAGAAAACACAAACCATCCTTGTTAGCTATGTAAGTGCAAGGTGGTTCACCTCGCCCACAGCCCATCTCTCTCCGGCGTTGCCTCAGTTGTACAAATGAGCAACTGGCCTTGACCCGCATGTCCCTCCCTTCAAATCGCCGCTTACTTTGTAGCAACTGGCCTTGACCCGCATGCCCCTGCCTCCAAATCGCTGCTTACTTTGTTCAACTATATTGCCATTTTGTTGTATTCGGTCAGAAACCCAGAGCCCGAATGAACTGCTGGGAGGATAGGCGCAGCTGAACCTGTCGCTTGTATTGTCCCGATAGCTCTTCGCTCGGCGAATAAGGAAAAGTTGGACTCTCTGGCCCTCACTCTTCGAGGATGGTCATCGCTGCTGCCGAGCGTATGGCGGGCGCGTGAAAGCACGCGGGGAAGAAAACACCCAAATCTGGGTTACGGGCGGAGAGATGAACGCAAGACGCGCCTCCGGGCCCTGGGTGGGAGTGGGCGCTGTAGACGAGAGTGAAAACTTGCCCGGGCGATTGCCGCAGCGCACGTTCAGTTGCGCTCCTTGTTCACGCAGCATTGGAGCACCGTGGGCCACCTCCGCGCGTGAGACCATTGCCTGCAGCTTCATCGTTGCTCCTTCACCAGGTAAGAGCGGTTTCATTGAAAGTCGTAATGCACCTCAGCTGCCTGTCTTCGATGTGAGTTGTGTTTTTAAATGTGTCGCTCTTTGTTCAGGTTTGTATGGTTACGTTTCGCAGGCTAATTTTATTTAAAGCGGCCTTGAAGCCGTCGCTTCTTTTTTTCGTGACTTCTTGAAATCTCTGGGAAGTTTTGCAGGCAGAAGCATCGTATCGCGTGCAGTCGTGTGAGCGCTAAAGCGCAGCTTGGACGAGTAGGTTTCGATTATTTATCTGAAAAAAAGGTTTCCTGTCCTGACTAAAGAATAGCGCGACAAATGCAAAACTTACCGAGGAAAGACAATCGCAGAGTAGCCCTTTTTTTCGCAATTTTCACTCGGTATAGTTATATCCAGGTTAGGGGCGCCGGGAAAGGAAGGAGAGCGGAAATATTTCGCGCATTTACACACGTTCTTTTGAACATATTTATGCTTTAACATATTTTTGCCCTCATTGGCTCTATCGAGGCATTTGCATATTCCGGCACATTCTAGAGTAAAGTGCTGTGCAACAGGTGATCAAGGCAACGGTGCTATCTAGGGCATTTTACAGTCGTGTTACACCAATGGTCAAAGCAATCACTCGAGTAACCTTTCCGAAATTGAATGTGTGTTGTTTGCATCAGTTTTTTAGCAGCACGGTAATGCATAAATGGTTGCAACGGAACGCGTCGAGCTCCATATAGCATTAATATGATGCATCGAAAGTAGCTCTCAGTAAAATAGTTGGGACACAATATGGCAGTTGATCAATCCTGGACATAGCCGCCGAGCGCAGATGTGAAAACAGGACGTCTAAAATGGACAGTAAAAGAGGCAAGAAATTGTAATTTTGATTTTTCACCAATAACGCTGGTGGGTGTGTTATGTTATTGGCGCGGATAAATTTTCGGTTTGGAAACCAGTTGACCCCAAGGCCTGTTATCGCCTTCACACTGCAGAGCAACCCAAATAAGCTTTAAAACCAAATGACCTTCACGGATTCTTTAAGATGCAGCAAAAAAGATGCTGGTGTCGGACTGGGTTCTTTTCTTTTTCGAATACAATTTAAATTTCGAGTAATATCTGGTAAGGGCATGTACTTTAGGTGTTTGTGACTCTAGTTGAGACAGATGATATGCATGAGGACGAAGTATTTAGCCCTTCAGTGCTTCATGAAAAGAATAACACTTATGAAGAAAAAAACATTCAATCTGAATTTCTTACCGAGCGAGTGAGTAATCTTCACGCTTCGGAGGCCGTTCTGCCTTCCCTTGATTATGAGTACAAACCAGTGACTCGTTTTTCAATATCTTGGCTTAAAATGTCCACGTGTGACTTCAAGCGGGCGTGCGCAAATCATCGGCAGCTTTTTGGTTGGTGCTAAATTTAATTGCGGCACAATACATTATTTACAGAATTATGATGCTTTCACCAGGGGAGTGAAACTTCCTATACCTTGCATGGGACGCGATATTCGCTCGCAGCGCCAGACAAACCCCTGGTGTTTGGGGGCGGTACTAAAAACATGGCGGCGCGTTGCAGACATCCACTGGGAAACGTCATCTTGATAAGGACTAAAATGCGGGCGGTGGGGGGGGGGGGGGGGTGGCAATTTAGCGCCAAGTTCAATTGGGACGCACATGCAAGGTAACTTCAGCGAGTGGAAGATATTCAGATGGCCAGCGCATGACCTTGTTCCTGTTGGGCAACCCGCCACATTATCAAACGGGCAATTGTTTCGTTTTGAT
>JABSTR010000790.1:0-44655 GCA_013339765.2 Haemaphysalis longicornis | reverse complement strand
GGTTTGTACCGGAACTGTATATGTTATGATAATGGGCATGTGTGGCCCTTACCTTTGTTTTGACTGGTTGTCGGTACCTGTATCGTCCTCCGATGTGTAATATCAGCTCCATGTCTTTGTCTCTGAAGCTCCTGCAGTTCCATTGATTGACAGTAGAGACTTCGTTGTTGTCGTTCCGTTTCCTTTGGCGCTTACTGGTGGGATTCAGTGTCATCTTTTGGGCTGACGTCTATGCGATCTCACCTCTTTGCGATGGTCTTTTCAGTATTTCAGCCCTCTGCTTCTTGAGAGACCCGTACCGGTTGCGAACTTCCACAGCGCTCACTCTGGCCGCAAGGCGATCATGCTTGACCTCCAACGTGGTGATACGGTCTTCCAACCTGCCTAATGCTGCCAGAATGGCCGTCTCACCTGGTGTTATTTGTGTCTGCTCGTCTGCCTTCTATTGATTGTTTGTTGCTGGTTGATATACTGTGGGGCTTCTTTGCTTCCATCTCTTGTATTTCTGCATTCTGTGTTGTCTTGGGGGGTGCCGGCAACGCGACCTCTTCTCGGCCATTTTACGTGGTCTCCCTCACACATGGTAGCTACTGGTGTTTCTTCGTGTCCTTGTGTCTTTTTTCGCGTGTTACTGTCATTTTTTTTCATCAGCTCATTTAACTCGTGGATTTGTGCATTTCGACGTTCAATGATTTCTTTAACCTCCGTTACCAGTGTGCTTTCACTTTGTGTAACATGTGAGGAGGTATGGGAAGGGGATTCAGGGGCTCGAGCTTTGGGAGACTCATTGGCCCAGCCCACCTTTGTGTCGGTGTTCCCGCGCTGGTCTCCAGGGCCGCCCCTCGATCTCGAACGTCTTCATTGCATCCCGCTCTTAGCTCCGTCGACGTTGCCCGTCCAGCTGTCTCCCAGCGCCGGTTTCCGGTCTGCGCCGCCGGCCTTGACCAGGAGCGCCTGTGGGCCACTTGCGCTCCTCCGTCCTCTGGGTGTGCGGCCCTCGGCTGATGCTGCGCTCTTTCCGCAACAGTGGGAAATCCTCACCACATTGTTTCTGTTCTTGTTCTTGTTGTTGTCGTCATTCCCATTGTCGCCTTCGCACCACGTACGGGCTCTTGAATCGGTTGGTGCACTCTTGGCTGCCTGTAACGTGCTGGCTACCGCATAGTTGACACTTCGGCTTGCAGCGTGTTGCGTGGTCTTCGTCAGGGTTTGGCTGTCCGCACCCGATCCAGATTCTTGTGTCGGGGAAGGGGCAGACGTCGCCAAGGTGGGAGACCTTCCCCCACTGTCTGCATATGTCGTGGTGTTTGCAATACAGGACGCACCGCATCAACATAGGGCCGTATTTGACATAGTTCGTTACCCTCGTCCCGTCGAGCAGCACTATCGCCGCAGACGTCCCGCCAATGCGGTGCGCCTCCAGCGCGGTGGGGTTGGTCTTGTTTACAATGTTGTCGTTGATCTCGTCGTTCGTATGGGCGGCATCAACCCATCTGATCACGCCTTTTGCTGTTCCTTCTGCTGCTGCTCTGGATGTCCATATTGGGTGTGCTGTTTCCCCCACTGTGAGATTACGCATTCTGCTGTAACGCTGGGCTCGCTGTTCGCTTGGCGTGCTTATTACGATGATGTTCTGAGCGGGGTTTGGGCTTATGGTGACCATCCTTGCTTCTTCCTTGCTAATTTGGGCTGCCGCAACGACCACCACCATTATTGCCGTAGCTTCAGTAAGTGCGAAATTTGAGCCGTCACCTGGTCGGGTGATCATTTTGGTCTCTTCGCATCGCATTGCCGGCATACGTGCTGCCTTCGTTATTCTCATTGTCATCCTCCTCGCGTAATTGATCCGCTCTCTCGGTCTGGATTGATGTTCAGACGAAGAAACGGGCTCACCGGCATTCAGCTCAGTACCCAGGCGCTTGGTGCGTCTGCCGTGGGCCGTCCATCCCGCCGTATCGTTAGGCACAAAGTCCTCACCAGGCACTTGCACAAACATTCGTCCTCCGTGGTTGCCAAGTTGCAACCCCTTCACTGATTTTGTCGCACTCACTTCCATATCTGTCGTTGAGTCCATGTTGCTCTGCTGTAGCGCTGGCCGCTAGAGCAGGCAGCCGCCCGTGGTGGAGTCCGGTCGGCCGCGCTTAATCTAGGCGTGGCAGCCGATTCGGAAACAGTCCGGTAAATCACCAAATTCGATGTCGTCTGTGCGAAATCTGGTATCGAATTGCCGCGGATGGTATTCTGCAACTCGTGGTTCTCTTGAATTCAACACAGCGTGAAAATTTCAGCGGAATCAAGCATTTCCTCGGGAGTCGAAATGAAACAAGTCTGCTCCCTCCGGAAATCGCCGCGTCCCCTCCCCGAACTTGATAGAAAAATCAGCTAAAATTCAAAAGAAAAGAAAAAACATTGACGTACGCTGGCTAGCCTAAAGCACACCGCTCTTTCCTTAGTTGACACAATAGGATAGAAGACTCATAAAACAACGAAGAAAAAGTACCCGCACGCTAGCCTCTATCGCTAAAGCTCGGCGTTCGAGGTCTGCTCGGTTGACCAAACGTGAAAAAGAAATGAGAAAACCTTAAATACCCGACGTAGCTACCTTTCCCATAAAAACCTTGGCATTAATGTCATTCTCAATGCTATTACAGCTTTCACCACACCAGGACTGAACCAACACAAAAAAATATCTGCTGCTCCTCTTAGACTGCCCACGACGCACGCCTTCCCGCCGCTTCCCGAGGCAAAAAGGTGCTCGGGCGAGGCACGCCAGCGCCGCGGCACCGGGTCGACACTAAGGGCCTCACTCGGACGCGGCCGCTTTTTCTACTACCCAAGTATTCTAGTTCACTGTAACATGACGGCCCGCCCTCTGAAGCAAGGCTCGCATAGACAGTGGTGGCAGATTTCCCTTTGGTATATATTAGCACGAAACTCCGCTACGGCTGGGGTGCGTTCATCCACCCACTCTTCCTTCACCCACCTCGCAGGGGTTACTGCACCGGCACTGGACACATCCCCGATGGTCCACCGTCTGGTGCTTGCCCAGTGGGCACTGGAGCTCCTCGCAGTAGGACGGCGGGCACTCCGGGGCCGCCGTCTGCTGCGGGAGGGGCTCCGTCGCTTGCTCCTCATTGGGCACCGGTGTGGCCAACATGGGCGGCTTGTTGCGCAGGTCCAATTCCTCGCTCAAATCCGGGGGCTCCCTTCGCGTTAATGGCACCCCCGGCACCATCCGCGCCTTGTCCTCGTCCAATTCAGAGTCAGGTGTGTCCACTGCAAGTTATGAAAGTTAGAGAGCAGTGCCTCTGGCCTCGGAGTTCCGTACTAATAGTCTATATACTAGAAAAAGAACTATCACTGACGTGCCGTGCAACCCTGGGGGGCGCCATGACAGCTCACAGTTGGTCTCTCTTACTTGCCAGACCACAATAGTTCTGAGCACTGTGCGGGCAGTCTAGAAGCGCTCCCGCAATCAAAATACTAAAGGCAAAAAATATGCAGAGATGCTCTGAAACAGGTATGGGCAGTCAAAAATTATAAACTGGAGAGACGTCGTGTTTCATTTTTACATAGACTCATCTGTAACATTACTTCTTCCCACTCCGAATGACAAAATCAACGACAGCAACATTTTTACTGCAAATCAGTATATGTCTACCCCCCAGTTTTTCATTCCGGTGTCATCATTTACTCGGCGCCGCTCCGGGGCTCCTCCTCACCACCGCTGACACCTCTTTCACAACTATTTTACCCCTCGCCTCCACCGATGCAGCGTTGGCAAGTTGTGCAGTGGGCAGCTAACGGTGGTAGTGCGGTTATCAGATGATTGCGACAATAACAGAAGCACGGATGGGCGTAAAGAAATGCACTGACGATTACTACATTCCGTAATATGAAATTGGTGCGCAGTGCGAGCTGCAGTCTTCTCGGTCACGGGCATGTCTGCTCCGTCTCAGGAAGTATTCGCGTGATCAGCGAACGTACGGCGGCGTGCGCTACTCTGCTGCTACCTCGCAGTGCACCGCCGCCGCCGGCCGCATGTTCCAAATTGTGTTTGAACCTCCCGCGCAAATGTCACGTGGTTCGGATTAGCCCCGTACAAGGGAGAAGATAGCATGTGTTCCATATCGTGTTTGAACCTGCCACGCAAACGTCAAGTGGTTTGGGTTAGCGGAGAACGAAACAGCACCTAGGGAAACCGTAGGGGGGAGCGCGGGATTTGGTGGCGCCACATGAAACGTGTGAGGGAAAGGCAGTGAGAGAGATGACGCCTGTAGCCGCACGTGTCGTACTCACTTCACCCTTCGCTAGACGCTCCTCTCCGTTTTCTTTCTTTCGTCGCTGCCGCGTTCGCTCACTCGGTTACGCGGATATAAACAGACGCCGCTCCGCGAAGCCCAGGTAACGGCTGCCAAAGGGCTGCCCCCTAAAACGGCCGAAACCCGCCCTCGCCGTTTCCACTCAAATTCACTTCCCTTGTAGCTGCGAATCCCTCCCGGTAGAAGAGAAACTTCTCCAGTTGGAACGCCAGCTTGAGCCCATATTTCTTTTCAGCTTGGAAAGCTTTCGGAGCGACATTTTCGGCGGAGTCTTTCACGCCCAAGTATGCGCCATCACCGGTTCCTGGTTTATGCGTGCACGGCTTGCGGGTAGGAAAAGGGGGGGCTGCACGTACAGCTAGGCTTTGTGCCGCTACTGAAGAAATGCCTGTTGTGCTGGTTGGAGATTTAGATGTTGAAATTACATGGCTCAAGGCGGTTAGTCGGCTGTCCTCCTCAATCAAGTGGTTTGGGTGTGGGTTGGATGTGTTACACAGACATCTTACACACACAGTAAGATGCATGCGAAAGGGAAAGAAAATGGACAGCCACATGTTCGTACGCGAGAATAGAGCTCAAGGGCTTCCAGGTTTTAAATCGTTATGGGACGGATGCATGCCGTACGTTTGGAGGAAGAAGAGCAAAAATTGAAGCGTTGGCCTAAACACAAGCGCGAATGGGTGCAAAAACAACGGAAAGCTGCTGGCACCCACCGTTACCAACTGAAGTTCAGCTCGTCGAGTAGCGGCGAATCCCTCCCGGATGAACAGCAAATTGCCTTGCTTGGAACGCCGGTGTGAGCCAATATCCCTTCTTCGGAGGGCTTTCAGGGATATTTTCGACGGCGTCTGTCCCTTATAAGCACGTGCACATGACCGGTTGCGGTTTATGCGTGCCACGCTTGTAGTGGAGAATAGTGGGCGGGAGGAGGGGTGGCGTGCACGCGCATCTATAGGTTTCATGCCCGTAGTGATGGATGACATGTCCGTTGTGCTGGTGCGAGGTTTAAACATGGACGTTGAGAGAGAGAGAGAGAAAATTTTTTAATTAGACCAAAGAGGTCAGCCCTGCATAATGCTGGGCTTGCTACTTCAGATGGTTGGTGAACATGTGATAAGGGCTTGCTACATGAATAACACAATAAGAAAAAAAGAAAAAAAAAAAAAACGAAAGAAACTCCACCAGACAAAACATGAACACACATAAAAAACAAAAAAAAAGAGTCACAGGCAGTCACAGGCTGGAGTCGAGTCCAGAGTCTCTAAGGAAACGCGCAAGAGCTTTAAAACCCCGCACCGCCCTGTCTTCGCTGTTCCAGGGGCCGAAAAAGTCCTCCATGCTGACAGTTCTCGCCCGTAATAAACTTCGCGCTGTCGTTCGCGCCGAGTTAAAACGTGGACAAACGCAGAACAGGTGTTCAGTGTCTTCTCGTACACCGCAAAGCGTACACAGAGGTGATGTGATGCCTCAGACCGATTTTGTTAAGAAAAGTTTTTGTATAGGCTACTTTGAGGCGCAGGCGATGTATAGCACACTCTGTTTGCCTCGATAAACCGTGAGGTATACGAAACGTACACTGCGGGTCGATAGCGTAAAGGGGGGCGTACTGCAGGTCCGGGTTCCGCCAGTGCTGCAATTGCATGCGCCATCCAAGAGTTGTGGCTATTCCGTTGATGTCCTCCTTGGATAAAGGGAGTTGTACTGGTGAGCTCGTGGAATAGCCCTCGCGTGCGAGCCGATCCGATATCACATTGCCCGTGATGCCGCAGTGTCCTGGCAGCCACTGCAAAGAAATAGTGTGCCCGTTGCGAGAGTACTTCAGTGTGTATGACGTTGATTTCTTGTATCAATTGGCCTTGATTACTTCCATGCTTGAGAAGCGTTTGTAGCGCAGAGCGGGAGTCCAGGAAAATTACCCAAGGTTTTGGAGGGCAGTCCCTGACAATGTGCAGCGCAGCTCTTACTGCTGCCAGCTCGGTTTTTGTAGCCGATGTCTTGTGGCTGAGCTTCTGGCTCACAGAGACCCCCGAAGATGGCACCCATACACCTATGGCGGAAGATTCAGAAGTCACGGACCCATCAGCATATACGTGGGTACACCCGCCGTAGCAGCGAGATATATGCTGAAGTGTGCAGTACGTCAAGGCCGGTGGAGGCATCGCTGACTTTTTTCCGATTCCAGGCACTGTTGTTAATGACCACGTAGAAAACTTTCCAAGTTGGTAACTCGGTATAATAGGACGTTGATAGCAAACCGGCCGGAATTCCTGCACATGACTTGGGACGCTATCAGCTAAAGGATGGGCAAACGAACCGCTAACATGGCGGAAGCAGACACGGATATTTTCTTGTCTTAATAGTACCCTGGCTGAGAGGCATCTCGCTTCACAAAGTGTCCGGTCGTTGAAGTGCACTTAGGGAGTCCCAGGCAAATACGCAGAGTTTGCGCCTGTAGTGCCTCTAGTCACTTGACGTTGCTCTTGAACAGTGCACCAAGGGAGGCAGGCTGTAGCGAATCAGTCCAATAAAGAGTGCCTTGTAGAGTCGTAGCAGCGAAGCAACCGGGTAACACCATGCAGTGCCTGCAAGCATCCGTAGGATGTGCACGAAAGACTGTAGTTTGTCTTTGAGGCATCGAATATGATAAGTCCATGACATTGACCTGTCAAATACAATGCCTAAGAATCGATGACATCGCACATATGGTATGGTGCAGCCTGCTACAGTCAGGGCATAACGAGACATGTCGCGTCTTGTATATGCCATCGCAGCGCATTTTTCAGGAGAAAGAACCAGTCCACAATTTTTCAGGTATCGCGACAATCGTCGGATCGCCATTTGCAGCTTCGCTCCTATGCTTCGGCGGTTTCTCCCTGAGCACCAGACACATATATCGTCAGCATACAATGATACATTCACGCCAGAGGGTAATACTTTTGGGAGACCAACAAGACAGATGTTAAAGAGAGTGGGGCTAAGGACACCGCCTTGCGGAACACCTTGTCTTATAGTGTGACGGGTGGTATCTCCGCTAGTAGTGGTCATATATACAGTCCTGTCTTGAAGGTAGTCCTTAGCCACGTAAACATCTGTCCCCTGATACCTGCAGCCGTCATTTCTCGGCAAATAGCATCATGGCGACACTGTCAAAGCAGCTTTGATGTCCAGAAAGACAGCTACGACAATGTTCTTTGACACCATCTACTGGGTTATGTCCCGTGATAACATAAGAACATTATCCATGCTACTCCTTCCACGCATGAAACCCGACATTTGTGGTGGATATACTGCCCTGTTTTCAAGGTCCCAGACCAGGCGCTCCAAAACCATCTTCTCCATAACCTTGCCAACGCAGCTCAAAAGTGTTATTGGTCGGTAGGAGTTCATGTCCGCTGGTGACTTGCCCGGTTTGAGAACTGGTCTCACAAGCCCGATCTTCCAGCTGGCAACGAGGCACCCTGTGCTCCAGGAAGAATTGTAGATGGAGAGTAACTGCTGAAGGGCCTTCTCACCAAGATGGGCTAACGTGGAATAGGTAATCTTGTCGGAGCCTGGTGCTGACGATCGGGTCACAGACGCTAAGGCATTAGGAGCTCCCGCATGTGTGAAAGGACAGTCCAAATTCACAGCATTTGACGTAGAGAGTCCGGATGTCGCGAAAAAAGACACTACAGTGGAGGTGGAAGGGAAAGTGATCTTCTTGCAGTACGCTTCCGCCACTTCAATCTCACTGAGTCCGCTACGTAGAGCCACTGATGGAAATGGGCGCATCTGACACGGCTCCGACTTCAAGCTTCTGACTACGCGCCAGATGTGCGAGAGAGGCTTGCGTGGGTCCAGCCGTGAGCAGAACAGCTTCCATTGCTCCTTGCCAAGCCTGTCGATGTGTTTTCTCACGTGCTTTTGTGCGCGCCGGGCAGCACGGATATCATCTGGCGATAACGTCCTTCGCGCACGGCGTTCTGCTCGGCGCCGGATGGCTCGAAGCCGTTCGTATTCAGCGTCCGCCACAGAGCGTGACTTCAATTGTTGAACTCGAACTGTGCTTGCGGCAGCGGTTTTTGTTACAATCTCGACGAGCTCGTCGTGAGTTGTGATTCTGTCGCTGGAAGCCTCTAAATGAGCTCTGTGCCATTCCAATCTACCCTAGCAACTTTGGATTGGAATGATCCCCCGCGCGTAGACCCTTGATAAGGATATAGGTTGGAACATGGTCACTTCCAAGGGTTTCAATGTCGGCGTGCCAGGTTACAGAGTTTATCAACGAGGAAGAGACCATTGTGACGTCCAACGCACTAGCCGTCGAGCCACGAATGAATGTCGGGGTTCCTGTATTACCACCACCACCAGTCCTGGCTGACTGGCCGCGTCCAGCAGGCGATGACCCCTCACGGTGAGTTTGTCACTTCCCCAAGCAGGGTGAGGAGCATTAAAGTCGCCTGTTAGCACATGTGGTGGCTGGGTAGCCGTGAGCAGGGTAACTAAGCTGTTTGGCGTCAAACATGGCACGGGGTGGTACATATGCTGCGATTACAGTGAACGTAATATTTTTATGTTGCACCGTAGCTGCGACGGTAAGTGCCCCCACGGGAGAACTGCTGAGCTCCGGCAGCGTGCGCGCCAAGTCCGCCAGACAGGCGGAGGAGGCGGCGATCGCGCTGGCCCTGCTCCACCCCGGGACGAGGACGGTGTTCAGCGACTCCAAGTCAGCCATCGCCAACTTCGCCAGGGGCACGGTGTGCAGGACGACGATGCGCATCCTTTCCGGCATCGGGGAGGGAGCGCGCACGAACATCGCAACGACCGTACGGTGGTTTCCGGCCCACATGGGCCGGAGCTCCGCCACGGCCACCGAAACGTCAACGAGGCAAGCCGACGCTAGCGGCCCGTGATCTCGCCGCGTGCTGGGGCCGCGCCAGCGACGGACGCCGACGACGACGAAGACTCGAGCAACGCACGAAGAGGGCAACGACGCAGAACCCTGACTACGTACGGTGCGACGCTTGTGCTGTTACAGGACAGAGGCAGGCCTAACCCTCCGCCCCACCCGGGGCTCGTTGAGGCGGGAGGCAGTGCTTCTACGACAGTTTGCAAACCGGGACGGGTGCTAACGCCGGCGCTCGCGCGCCACGTGCTGCCCGGACATGTACGAAGACGCGGTGTGCAGTGTTTGGTGCGCGTGTGAATGCGGACTTGGCCCACTTATGTGGGGGATGCGACGAGCACGACCCGAGTGACGGGAGGCCGATCCTCCCTCCGGCATTAGAACTCGATCCGTTCCTCGGAGCGCGAAAGCCAGCTGAGGGCCATCCGCGGCTCGAGGCTGCCCTGGGCAAGCAACGGCGAAGGGGAACCCGCACTCCTCTCGGCCTCCTCCCGGGGAGCAAAGGCTAGGGGCGAACCGCGTGTGCACTCCGAGTAGCCCGCGCCGACCGGACGCAGTCCTCGGGGTTGGCCCGACGCCGCGGTGAGCGGAGAAGAAGAAGACTACGGGACGGTGAAGCCCTGCGCGGCCTGATCCGTCCCTGACTGCAGGAATCTCAATAAAGTCCTTTCTCTCTCTCTCTCTCTCGACCAGTCCTGGCACAGTGTGCGATATGAAGGTGAAGTCATTCCGAATCGCAAGTAGAACCCTGCTTTGGTCTGCGCCTGTGGCGGACTGAAAAATCGAGTATCCAGAAAGGCGAATCGGGAAGGCAGCCGGGACTCTGAAATAGCTATAATTGGGAAACGGTGCTTTTGGTGAGTTGCCGGAGGTCTGATAGGCGGCTGCGGAGACCACGCGCGTTCCATTGAAAGACAGTGGCCTTGTTACGAATTTCATTTAGTACAGGAACTGGAGATGTAGACATTGTTGTTACCGCCATGGTGAGAATATCGGTGAGACTAAATCAATGAGAGTAAGTATTGGCGTGAGCCACTGGGGAGGAAGGAGGAGTGAGGAAGTTGCGAAGGGTGCCCAGTATCATTCCACCAAATGGAAGACGTTGTCCAGCTAGGGTGCGTGCTTTGATCGCGCGACTGTTTTGGATCGCCTGCGAGGTGAGGTGCAGGTTTCGGCGGTTCCGTACCGGGGGCCCTGCGTAGGCATAGTCGCCACTTGCTCTGCAGGGTGCTTGACCAGGCTGAGGTGGGGCAATAGTGGAGGGAAATTTTGAACCTCTAGCTTTGGAGGCGTGGTGTTCACTCTAGTCTGCTTAGTTGCATTTCTAGCAGAAGCTGACCCATCCTTGCGGAGAAAATGACGCGGCTTCTGTAATGCGGCTTTTGCCGCCATGTAGTCCATGTTTTCTGAGGTTTTCAGATTGTAGATGCCCTTCTCTTTTCGCCGCACAGAGCAATGAGAATCTGTCGATTCATGCGTCCGTCCACAATTCGCGCAACAGAGGTTTTTAGTGACGCAGGCAGAACGCTCGTGATCCCCACCGCAACGAGGACATCGCTGCGAAAGCTTGCAGACACTAGCCACATGACCGTAACGCTCACACTGTGGTGCACTGGCGTGGAGTCTCGTGGTACTCGTATACTCGGTACCGGGTATAGCCCAGATTACATGTTCCGGAGTTGTCTCTGTGCAGAACACAATCCGTACATTCTCGGATTTTTCTCCTAAGCGCCTAGCTGACGTAACGGGAACCCTTTGCCGTAGTGCTTCAAGGATTTCAGAATTTGAGAGGTCTACAGGAACGTCCTTGATCACCCCAACTCCACAGTTCTTGGGGTGGGGCTCATAAGCCCTGACAGCAATGCCACCAACAGTGGAGACTTTCAAGAAGCGTTCCGTAGCGGCAGCATTCGTGTGTCCAAAGCCAGGAGGTTGAGGCGGTGATTTGGTCTAACTTGAAGAGCACTGTCAGGAAGAACTTTCTCAAAGGCGTCTTTGAGTGTTAGCGGGTTAAAACGTGTGATGATGCGTTCTTTGCGTCCACGGGCTTAATAATGACTGTTAGGTTGTGCTTAGGGGCGCTTACATGAGGTTGTCTGTCAAAAGCGAAGTGCGAGCGCTTTGTGCTACGACGGCGCTTTGAAGGAAGTACGAGTTCAAAACCATGTTTTGGTCACACATATTGAGCTCCTCATGATTTTAGATGACTGTAGAAGATATACTTGTTATGTCAGAGAGCATGTCCGTCTGGCGTAGCTTGAAAATTGGCGGAGCTGTTCGGGCAAGAGGTGGCGTGAGTAGTTAAACCTAGTAGCCCAGAAGCTTGCGTCGTTGCGGATGAAGGACGTTGAACGGTTTAATTGGACCTGCAGTGCCCGGAGCCTTTAGTGGCAGAGCGAATGGGGTTTCTGTGTAAGGCTATGTTCAGATTACCGACGCAAAACCCGTATCGTGATCTATGGACGTAAAAAAATGCCATGTCACGCAGTTCCGTTGGCTGAAACGTGAAATGGCGTCATTCTTTAAATTATTACGACAGTTGCTGCAAAAGTCTGAACCCGGCCTTATACACAAACAGCAACATGCTTACGACGCGGGAGGGACACAGACAGTTCCATGTTTAATCTACAAAAACAAAGCTTGGATCCGTGATACGTTGATTCAGGTAATTCGCTAGAGGAGAATATGCTCCATCTCAAATTACGATAAATGGCTTTGTTTCGTGCACTCCGTGGACGGTGTCCAGCTTTGCAGGTCATCCTTCTTCACAGAGTGGAAGGGCACTAATTTTATTTAGCTTGCCTTGCACGAAGCTTTCTAAAAAAAATCCGTCTTGACTTAATATTTTAACAGTTACACTTTTGTATTGATAAAAAAACTAGTGTTTAGCAACAATATTGTGGTTTTTTAGTCACGCACAACTCCCAAGTTTGTTTGCAAGCCATGCCAAGTAAAAACGAAACACTTCAGCACAGTACACGACAGCATCTCATTGAAATGCAGCTTGTGTAGGCACTAGCTCCACGTTTCCCTATAGTGTGAAACTCTATGCCCCACAGAGCAGAACCCTGTCAGGCTTTCATCAACGCTTGCGACATCTGCAATGAGGGTACATAAATGCCATTTTACAGTTACAAGCTATTAAGCCGAGTTGTAATAAGTAAAAGGGCTTTGGTAGCCACAGCACATTCAGCAAAATATGATTGCGCAGTGTGTTTGCATAAAAATACTTAGTGTTTTTTTCTTCTTTTTTTTTTAGAGCCCTGCAGTTCAACATGCTTACCAAAGCAGGTGGCAGCAAGTAGAGCGAAACAACGAAAAAAGTTTGAAAAGAAAATAGAGATGCTCCAAATTTGAAGCAAAATTATGAGCTTCAGAAAAGTTGGACAGTGCAGGAATATTCGGAACGCTAGAGCCTTCAAATCCTTCAAGCAAGTCAGGGCGATGATAAAACCTGTGACCACGACATGTTGTTGTGCTGAAGTATAGTATGTAGCCTTTCTCGAGATTGATCTTTATTCTACACGCATTCTTACATGAACCGCTTCCACTGATGGTTCAACGAGAGTCTGTTTCTCTATTGAGTGTCTCATTCCATCAAAACAGCTCTTTACTTACAAAAACGAACAACGGCTGACCAGACTAGCCTTAAACTGCCCTAAGAAGCAGGGCACATTATACTGGCCTCTCTACCTTCCGAGAAGTTCCTTTGTAAATGTTCAGGTTCATTTCCACCAGCTACACATTGCAGCAATAAGAGCCACAGCAGAACGTTGCAAGGGCGCAATGATGCTGGCGGCGGAAGTGACTTTGTTATAATTGGCAAGGACTGCAGCCACCGGCAGCACTGTGCAAAGTGCCTCCATGACATCAACTGTGGGACTATAGCATTTGCTGTCTCCTTCACTTGTTCCCACTACCTAATGAGACACCACCTCCTTCAAGTCCAAGTCCTTAGTTATCAACTAAGTCCAAGTCCACTTAGTTGATAACTCGTTTCTGACCTAAAACCCGTCACAAAGCCAGGATGGCCATTTTGTACCAACGTTACGTGGAAAAAGTCCAATTGCTTGGCAAACTATATGCGTCAAATGAGTGAGCCGTGGATTTTAGAATACATGATAAACCTCTCTTATCAAGGTCACTTGCTTCCTCCTGGTAAGCTTTGACAGCACTGTAGCGGCGTTTGCCAACAGCCTGTCGTAACAGTAGACCAAGGAGCAGTCATTTTATGTGCGGAGTGCCTAACGACCGCAAAATGTTCGTCCGCGTCTGTGCGCATAGCATTTACAATCGCAAAAAAATCCCAGAGGCACCGGCGAGATTCGAGCCTGTGTATGGTAGACCAGACAGAGTTAGTATCAGTCGTCTTACCCATTGGGCTACGACGTCAGTTGGTACCCGACAGTCAAACGGCTTACTCCCTCGCCTGTAACAGTACGGAGAACCTTAGTACCTCCCAATGTCCGTCCGCGTCCATCCGCGCACACCACATCGAGGAAAATCAAGCGAATTGGATTTGAGCCGTGAGTTGCAGTTTAATTTAGGAAAAATCAAGGTGCAACTCCCGGCACAGATCGAATGCCGGTCGGGGGCGCAAATCGTATGTCAACTCGGGACGCAACTTGGATGTCATTTCGAGGTCCCCGTACTCCGCAACCTCGACATCATCCACGGAGTGGAGATGCTGTCATTTTTATGTTTATCGCCCGCCATTATTTCAGAACGCGATTAGTCATTGCCTTGTCTAAGCCAAATATAGGCTTCATTCATTCCGTACTTGCAAATGTTACACCACTCAGAAGCGGCCAATTTCCCTCTCAAATGCACCAAAAAGTTTGTAAACTCTGATGTTATATGTAACTGCTTCTCATTGTTTGTGTCCCCTAGGAGGGTACAATCGTGATACATTGAACATACGAACGGAGCGCGTGGCTTTCAGTACACGCCCACGCATTCCTGGCGTGGAGCCGCGTCTATGCGCAGTAGTAGGAACACGTTACGAGAGTTTGTGTCCAACCTTGGTATGGAAAAAATTATGGTTCGGCGTGTGAGCCTTTTGTGTTCGTCTAACCATGGCATTCGGCGCCCGGTGGTGTGAGCGTTATCTAACTTCGTAGCTGCAACTGAGTGAAAGAATGGCGCACAGCAGCTATATTCATTCATTTTTTTATTTCGTTGCCTAGTGCCCAACCAACGCCGCCTGTATAAACATTGCCTAACGCGTGAGCGAAAAATGCCAAACAGCCACTCTCCTGTTGCTCTCTCTCCTAACCCTTTGCCCCGCTCCGTAGCCTTCCAGCGTGCTTCGTTCGTGTCCGCCAGCCAGCGCCGCTTCTCGGAAACTATGCAAAATAGTGGAAAGTTTGTTTAGCGTTCCCGAGGCGCGCTCCTACGCCTTCTTGTTTTTCACCATGCCTGTCTGTCTTCGTCTGTCACTGATAAAACTTTCCTTTGTCACGAAGGAACTCCCTTGCCGCTGCGCTGCCGCAGGCCGATGCCGGCTTTGCGCGCTTATCTACTCGGATCACAGGCCCTGACATTTTCTGAGTGGGGGCATCCCACTTCTATCCCCTCCGCATTTAGGTATTGTTGTGACCCCGCTGTTCGCACCTCCGCATCGGGAGCGCACTTCTAAAAATTGAGGACTGTTGTGTAGAAGCGCCCGGACAGCGTGGCGGGATTCCAGCTGCTTATCCTTTTGTTTCCTATAATTTTCTGAAGTTTACAACACGTGATATTATTGAAAGTAATCGTAGAAGTGAGCGCCTGAACAAAAAAAACGTGCACGCAATTTTCCTTCTCTAAATACTCCAGGAAAGAAAAATATCAGTAAAATAATGGCTGCCCCATCCCAAAATATCGTTTTTCTGTTAGCTATAATGTCTACCCGACAATCAGTATGTTCCTTACACTATTTCAGTCCGCCTTTGTATTTATATCTTTGGAAAAATGCAGCAAGTATGAAGCGAGCGACACGTTGACAAGATCCCCAGTGGGCGCCACAGAACTAGCGCCCCGTAGCGGCTAAGATGTAACGAAACGGCCCTTGAAGCCTAACAGGCAGCTGACAGACACACGTCGTAGAAATGGGTGCAAGCGTTTCGCGACTCGCGAGTCAGTGACGTAAGGCGAGATGTCCGCCGGCACGCGCCACATAGCGGATCAGTGCCTGAACTAAGCGTCCCTACCCTTCCCATTGAAAAAGTGCGCGACGCGTCAGGCAATGTTAATACAGGCGGCGTTTGGCCCAACAGACGATGGAAAGCGATGGTCTTTCCGTACCAAGGTTGGTCCCTGAACGCTCGTAACTTGTTCGTAGCTGTGCATACGCGTCCTGTCACCAGGATACGCGTCGTGTATTGAAGCCCCGTGCGTCCGCTGTTCGTAGTTCAATGTATACGTGGATTGTACGTATTGTATTATGCTCCTGAGAGCCCTTTCCTTCTGGTTATAAGCCTATCACTCTTCAACATGTATCTCTTTGAGCTTATTTTGGTGAATCTTGAGGTTACCACCCGGTATCTTCCCGATGAGCAAAAATCTACACACTTTCTTTGTGTTGGCCAAAAAAAAAGAAAAACCTATGTGTTTGTCTCCTGCAACTGCTGTTTTCTTACTGGCGGCTGCAGTGAACGTCTTTCCGGTTGTCGGTTTCTAAACACGGTTCAGCCTTTAACCCCTGCTCAGACCTTGAGCTCTTTTCCTCTCACACACTGTCAGGGGCCTAGCGAGACCTCTTTCAAACCATAAAATCCACCAGGCTACGTTCTAGACACTCATCGCATTGCATTTGAATGTCCTGGACTGCACCAACACCACTTTCATGCCCGGCCAAATTAGGTGAGCGCATGCCCGGACCCCGTCAGCAGCAAGACAGACGACACCATGGTTAGCAAGACTAGTCCCCAACAACGGCATGCAAGTACAGCATCCTCGTCGTCAAGGCATGTCAGGCAGTGATTGCAAAGTAGCAGCAGCATCTACGTCGGCCGCCACATACTTGTGACCCCTGGCAGAAGCTCATGCAGATCTTCGTCCTGAAGCGTTCTTATTGCCCTCGCGGCCGGTGTATACGAAGGCAGGCAGCGGCACGTCTTTACGTCTTAGAAGCACCGGGCATACACTGCTGGCATCGGCCAGGGGCCACCATCATCTTGCAGACCACTGCGACAAGTTTCGGGGTTTTTTTTCTTCCATCATGTACGGGGCATGCCACGTGCACCTCGGGCCAACCAAGAATCTCTCTAATAAAGTTCAGTCGAAATTCTCTGTTACTGCCTCTCACAGATGAATGGAAGCTGCCAAGTGCAGCCAGCAGGAATGGCAAATGCAACGTGCAGGAGTAACAAGTGCTTCCCCTGGGTCCACTCACTCCTTCGTCACTGTCACTTACTTTTCACGCTAACGCTGTCCTAAATAAGCTTTAGACGACATCTGCCATGCAGGCTGATCCACATTGCTTTCTCTTAGTCTGATTTCTACAGTGGAACCGTGATGATACGTCTACGGTCTTACGCTGATATGCTTGTACGACAGGTCACGACGGAATGCTCGCGGGGATAAACTGGCATTTTTCCCATATTTTAAACCGCTTCACCGCCTTGTCCCGACCTTCCCTTATTCTCAACCCCCATTTGACGTTGCTCAATGTGCAAAGCACCGCAGGCAGGGCCAGACCACTTGCTACTTGCGTGGAGAGATGCAAGCAAGCAGGCGCGTACTGGCAGGGCGTATTTAAATCTTGATGGCCTCGCGCAGCAGCAGAATGCCAACACGCCGACTGCGCGAAGACAAAGTCCAGGTGGCCGGTGGGTCGTAAATGTGAAGCTCCATTGCGGCGCCGGCAAATGTGAAAATATGTAGGACTCAACCCCACGGTGATGCAACCCACACCCGCTTTCCTCGCCCACTTGACTATAAGTTACTCCCTCTCACGACACTCTCGCTCCCTTTCTCCCCTTCTCTGATCTCGGCTTATCAGTGTTTTTCAAAGACATGTTGTCGCCCTGTTTTACTTATTTTCCCACTTTTTTTTAATCACTGCCTTGTACTATAGTTCGTTTTGCTTGGCCTTGGCAGTTCCGCACTCTCACCTTTTCCCTAATCAATTTGCTCGGCCGCGTCGACCTCCAAACTTATCTGCGCCCACGCGGTACATGGCTGGTGGCCTAGCGCAGACACCGTGGATCGGAGGGTGACCCAAAATAGGCATTTCTTTTTAAAACAAACTTTAAATTTTACCTAGGGGCTCAGAAATTTCGGCAAGAACACACTAAATATAGTACTTTAAACAAGTTCTTATCCCACCTGTCACGTGAGACCGTCTACTCGGGCGGCATTTACCTGTACTGATCATACGACACCCCGGTCATACGACGCTTTCGTGTGGTCCCTTGAAAGTTGTATTAACGGTAGGGGTGTGCGAATACTCGAATACGAATCGCATAGTACTTCCGCGAATAATTCGATTCACGAATCGAATATCTACTATTCGATATTTCGAACAGTCGAGTGGAGTTTCCGAACGTTCCCTGGCTTCGCCAAAGCGAGAGACGTCGGTGCACGCTACCGCACTGCTGCTACAACCGTCTGCTCGGCAAGTTTCATCCAAATTGCGCTTTCTACGAGTGCGCCCTGCAGAGGCCCTAAATTTATCCTTCTGCGGCGGAGTAATCTGCGATTGCATTGATCAGATCTTTTTTTCGAGCTGTCAACCGTCGACTTTGGCCCACCATTTTTAATTCTGCGACTGGATGTTTACATGCTAGGGCAGCTTTTAGTAAAGACCGCTGCCGTTTGACAACACCTCCGTTAGTTTGAAATCAACAGCGGTTCTAGCTGTTTTTAATGCAGTTGGGCGTATGGTTATCGGCGTATTTACTTGTTTTTTAGACCACAGTGGATAGCGCAGGCTTGTCCACGGTGACTGTAGTGCAAACTTTCTATCCGGTATGCATTATTCATGCTTCGCGCTTCCCATGTGCTTCCGAAGAACTGCCTCATCGTGGCCCATGATTGTGGTTGTGCCCTGTTTTCGTGTCTTATTGTTCATGCCTGCAATGTGCTCGCTTCTGAGTTACGAAGCGCTCTATAGTCGTTCCCTATGATTGCAGTACAGCAATTCTAGTGGAAGGGTTCTTTTTTAAATCCAATGCGTACCGTGCCCACTTTGGATTCCTAGAGTACCGCCGATGCGAGTTAAAAAGTGCGTTCTCCGGGTTGAAAAAGAACGCCACGTCTTCTGAACATGTCAAGTAGCTTCTGCTTTCGGCACAAAAACCTGTCAAAAATCGAGGCCCTGCAAAAAAAGTTGATATTCGATATTTTACTCCATACTCAGCTTTTTTTTTTCTGAATTTGATTAGATACTTGTAATACTTTACTAGCGGTAATCGGCATTCGCACACCTCTAATTATTGGGGGCTCAACTTTAGCTCTTTTTTCACTCTAATTTGTTGCGCATGTTTGAACCTATTGTTTTCACTGTTAACACAAAGCTAGGTATGGGGGACTTAACAGTTTTCCTGAGTGATGAGTATGCACAGCCCCTCCCCCCATATCCCCCCCCCCGAAAGTACACACATCCCAGTTATGGCCTGAAACGAGTTCCAGAAAAGTTGCTGGGAAGAAAGGTAACGGTCCTGTGGAAATAGAATGAACGTTATGTCTGCCTTGAGCAATTAAGAGATGTCATCTTTTGCAACAAAGTAATACGGCGAAGAGCGTAGTGAACTACAAATCAAATAGTATGTACCTATGCAGAGGCATGAACGCTAGAACAAGGGCAGTTAGGATTAAAAAGAAATGCTAGAAAAACTGGCAGCACATGATGTAGGCAACTTTTTAATAAAAGAATCAACGAGAGAAATGGTTGCTGCATTGGCAAACACAAAAGGACTGCCACCGTGGTGAGAGATAAGTCACAGCAAAGGTGCACTGAGGTATCATGCGCGCACCCACCAACACAATTGCAACGTAACTGAAAGAATTCTATAAAAGTCCTGAGATTTTACAAAAGTGCACAGAGCACATTTCTAATGCGCTGATGTGGGTGACCATTATTGTGGGAGAAGGGACAGGTTACCTTTGCCAATAGTTCCAGGTTTATGGGTGCGTCGGGTGGGTATGACTATTTCAGGGAGAAGGAAGAAATAAAAATACATCAAGAACATGACAATTCATTCACAATCATCGACACCAAGTTTCAACATGCACCAAGTTAAAAATTGGCCGCGTATCTGCTCCTTTCATTGCAAATGTCGCCAAAAGACGATAGTCTTTATCGACTTTGCCAAGTAAATGCATCCCTTTCGCTTACCCGCTCACCTCTCATGTTGTTCCTCTTGCGTCGCGCCCCTCCCAAGGTAAAGACACCAAAGGTTTGCGTAATCATTTTAAATTTACCAGCGTTCCACTGCTCCAGGCCAGGTGTTTCGATGCCAACGCTGGCCGTACGGCGGAGATGCGCGTGAATCGAGACGCCCTACATTCAGCGTTTATAGAACCGCGTTGCCCTAATCCACGTGCGTTCGCAAGCAGAGCGTGGCACCTATCTAGTGGAACCTTTCGTAACTGTCGCCGGTTGATGTCTTAAAAATGGGCGCCAGGAGCTATAGTGCGCGGGCGACAGCAGACGACGGCGGAGTGAAATTTTTTTTTCTGCAGTTGATGAAGTATTAATTTAGCAAAAAATCAAGCTTGTATGATTTTTATAAAGAAAACACTGCAAGTATCACTTCTGTAATAATTTTCTGTCTTTATATTTGCGTAATGTCTTGTTCTTCTTGAACAATGTTGACAAGATGAACTTTACACCGGACTTAGACGGGTATATTTAGCTGTGACTAGATAAGACTATTGCGCAGGGCCTTGTTTTATTTTGGCCGGGTTTGCTGATCGAGTCACAGACAGACAGACAGACAAGACATACAGACAGACCAAAATTTCTGGGTTTAAGTACCCCAAGAAAGCCTATCGTCTTTAAAAGTAGCAGTGAAAAGCGGCCGAGTCAGACTGAAAGCCGGCGGTTAGACGAACATGTGCTTTGCACACAGTAGTGCGGTTCGCTTCTTAGAAAGAGACAGTGTTTGAAAAACTCATTGAAAAATTCGGGAGGTGGGCACATAATTCCTTTGACGTACCTAAAGCGAGCCGGGTCTGAGGCTACAAAAGATTGATTGAATAGCAGGGGAGTGCATTCGGGCGGAGAGAACTTCTCTTATCACTTGTATATAGCACAAATGCTGCATGCCAAGTTATGGCGCCCCATTTTATCGTAGGCAGATGAGAGGTGCCCATCTCGCCGCTGAGCAGAAAGGAGTGTACATAAGGTGGTTGAATGTAGTGCCCCTTTTTTGGCGAGGAATTAAAAATGGTCGCTGGTAAATGCCTACTCCAAGGTTGCATCGGCCAGCATAATGGAACGGTGGTTAAGCGTAATGTCACCCTCTAGTATTTACGAAATATCTGGCAGTTGTCACAAAGATGGTTAGCAACGCGTTAATTTGACTCAGACCTGAGCATTAGGCACACATGACCCATTGCAGGGGTTAAGAGAATCACACCGATATCTGTAGTTTCGAATTACCCGTAAATCGCACTGTTACGAAATTGAATTTAATTTATTTGTGGCAGGTCGTTATTCATCCAAATTTGAAGCTGAAATAGTTACCTTCGCGGCGCCAAACGCATGCTATTAGACTTCCACGTCGCTTCTCCTCCCCGCTCGACCTCACCAGGAACGACCCGCGCGCACGCATGAAAAGCGGGGCAACCGCAGCCATGTGAAGTGCCCCTAATTGTTTTTTTTGTTGTTTGTTTGTTTTGTTCTTCGCCTCAAACACGCGTGGCTGTGGCGCCGACATTTCACTGTTAGAGACGGCCCATCTAATACAAACGGTGCCTTGTTCGCTCAATGGAGCATTTAATGTTTCCGCATTAATAGTGCCAACACACCCTCCTTCCTAAATGACCGGCCCGCACGTCTGAGTCACAGTGCAACGTCGAGCAGAAAACGAGCGGGGAGCGCTCACCGGGGTCCGCACGAAGTAGGCGCAGCGCTCCTCGCAGTGCTCTCGGGACTCGAAGCGGTTGTCGTTACCCTCGCAAGGCCGCGCGTAGGTGAAGTTGCGGCACTCACGAGAGTCCGCATCGTAGTACCACATGGGCAGCACCCATAGCAAGGGCCATGCCGCTTGGGCTGGGCGCACGCATCTGCAGGGAAGGAGGTCAGGAAAAGAAGGCGCTCTTTAGAAAGACGGCAATTCTATGTCAGCTGGAGAAGACTGGGGACAAAGCTC
The DNA here is from genome assembly GCA_013339765.2 of Haemaphysalis longicornis. Classification (NCBI taxonomy): domain Eukaryota; kingdom Metazoa; phylum Arthropoda; class Arachnida; order Ixodida; family Ixodidae; genus Haemaphysalis; species Haemaphysalis longicornis. The sequence goes on along the minus strand of JABSTR010000790.1, from coordinate 23,146 downwards.
CTTCCCTGTGCCGCACATTCTTCAGCAAAGAGGGATGCGGTTTTCACCGCATCCCTCTTTGAAACAATAAAAAAAGACCAAGAGTAAAACAAAAACAGAGAAACAATAAAAAATAAGAAATCTATTTATAAAAACTATTATAATTAGAGTTAAACCTCGTTACAAAACAACGCCTCGATCTTCGCGATTGCTGCGCCGCCTGCCGCCGCTTCTCTGCGGCGTTTACGAGATTAGTGCTGCGTGGCTGATAGGTGGTCATGCAGTGTTTTTGTTCTCTTTCGCTTCTCGTTGCCTTTCTGCGCACTAAACAACTTCTTATGGTGACGTCTGTAAGCAAATTGCACGTTTAGGGCACTTAAAAAAACAGATGCGTCTTGGTAGAGCGCTCGAACGCCGACAAGAGCTAGCCGGGGAGGCGATTCTGCGCGCTTCTTGGCCGCTCGTGCGAGCATCGCGACGGCAGCAGCATGTCACCACTGTCATCCCCGAACACTTCAGTACAAGTGAATTCTATTTATTGCCGCCTCGTTTAGACCTTATATTGGCACTGTAAGAGGTTGGTTCGTTTTGCAGCGCAGACAACAAATGTGGCTTTGCTTCGGATATGTACAGTCGGTAAAACGCTTGTCTATAACAGCGATTTCAACTTCAACCAGCCACATCCGAAAACTGCCGAAACATACTCGTTCCAAACATGTCGGAGGCAAAAGCGAAGGGCTAAGACTTCAGAATTCCGCAGTAGTTTTATTCAAGGCCGCTCCGGCGGGGCAGGATAAGGCTGAGAGTACGAAAGCTGTGTTATAGACAAGCCTTTTACAGGCTGTACGTCGTAGAAAAGTATGTTTCGGGGATGTGATAACCCAATAGCTGACAATAGCTTGCGCCTTTATGGGAATATAAGCAACGCAAAAATGTTAACTGCACTCGAAGGCTGTGCGTTGTTAAATATGTGCCCACTTACGCCTTATGGCAAGAACCAATGTATAAGTTAATGAAATTACGAAAAAAATGAATGGTCTGCAAATCAGGAACCAAATCGAATAGTCGTACGCGGATGAAAAAAACCAAGTGTGGTGCTTCAGCAATGCTAAAGACGTTTGATTAAGCAAGGTAGTATTCACCAGACCAACTAGATGCGAAATGCACTAATATTTGGAAGACACGGGGGGTGGGGGGGGCAGTGGGACGCTCAACTATAGTTGTTTACAAATGCGGAGCGAAATCAACGAAGGAACGCTTTAGTAATCCCACGCACAAGCTGCGCGTTCACTTTCCTTTTGTTTTCGCCTTCAACGAACGGCTGACCACTCGGCGGACGCATTTATTGAAGAATACAGGGCGGGCAGTGGAAGGGGTAAGCGAATATCTACTTAGGCCAAGTTGTGACCCCGGATCCCAACCATGAGGCAGAGATAATTAGAACGATAAGAATGGGGTGGGGTGCATACGGCAGACATTCTCAGATAATGAATGGCAGCCTACCATTGTCCCTGAAGAAGAAAGTGTATGGCAGCTGCATCTTACCGGTACTCCACCTACGGGGCAGAAACTTGGAGGCTCGCTAAGAGGGTGCAACTTAAATTGAGAACGACTCAGCGGGCAATGGAGCGGAAGATGGTAGGTGTAACAGTAAGGGACAAGAAGAGAGCGGAGTGGGTCAGGGAACAACGCGTGTTAAGGACATCTTGGTAGAAATTAGAAGAAGAAATGGACGTGGGCAGGGCATGTAATGCGAAGGCAAGATAACCGTTGGTCATTAAGGGGTAACCGAGTGGATCGCTAGAGAACGAAAGCGTTGCAGGGGGACGGCGGAAAGTTAGATGGGCAGATGAGATCAAGAAGTTTGGGGGGAATACATTGGTCGCATTAGCACAGCAACCAGTGTAATTAGAGATTAATGCGAGAGGGCCTTTGCCCTGCAGTGGGGTAGATAGGTTGGTGATGATGATGATGATGACGACGACAGGGTGGACAGTTCCCAAGCGATACGGAGGAGTTATTGGAACAGTTGATTGATTGATTGTAGGGTTTAACGCTCCGACGCAGCGGAGGTGATGAGGCGCGCCGTAGTGGAGGCCTCTGGATTAATTTTGACCACCTAAGAATCTTTACGTGCGCCGCAATCTCGTACGTGCACACAGGCTCGTTGGAAGAATGTGGTTGGTAGTCTAACAATGTACAAACTGGCCCGTCAGCATACCCTTGTGGAATGTGGTATGTGATAAGGCCCACTGATTTCGGTTAATGCTTGATTCTGGAGTCTCCCTGTGTAATATAACGATGTTTCGAAGAAGGGTTTAGGCCACGAACGCGGATTACTCTATAGGTGGTATTCAATGAAAAGTTTAGCGGGCGATTTCTCCGCCTGGCAACACTGAAAACCGCCATGTCGGAGGCCACCGTGCCAGCGCATGCGCTTTGCGCCCGCATCTCGAAAAAAAAAACAACACCAGCGTACATCGTCTGCTGCGTTTCAGCCCGATTATCGGTAGTGGCGTCAACAGATATAATATTAATCGCACTCACATTAAGTGGTGGCGCTCTACCTACCCTCGAGCACTTCGAATCCACGCAGGCTGAAACCGCGGCTGCGAACGGCGCGTATAAGCAGCATAAGTCCGACGCTGCGGTTGGCTGCCGCCGCGGATGTCGACGCAAGTGCACCCGCACCGAATCCACGACTTTATGTCAGGTAAGAACCCTCTAATATGTGGTTGAGTACAAAAACCGAATAATTTCTTTGGAGAAATGGTTCACGCGTACACCGATTTAGCGCTGGCTTTCTCGTGCGCTAATGTTTCACACTCAGCAAAACAACTCACGTCTGACGTTAGAGCGCGGCGGCTGGCAATCAGCTTATCTGCGGCGGCTACTTCATACGCGTTTGGCGATAGGTATAGATCGTACTGTGCTGCACTCAACAGCACTTCGCGTCGAGGAAGTACTTTGCGTTCCGTGGGCAACAGTTTGTAAATGATGCTGCTGTCAAACGGACCACTGCGCTCACGTTGCAACCTTTTTGCCACGACCGGCTCGCACTCGCTCGTAGGGGTGCGCGGTGGCTGGGGTTGTATTGCAGATAAGGTTGTAACACTCATGAGCGGAATCATGACTTTTCGCATAACCAATGCTATCCGCGGTATAACTGACTATCGCATCACTCGCACACGCCTTGCACGGAACACAAGGCTCACGTCGCGGCCCGCGGCCTGCCTGGCCGCCATCGAAGGCATGGAAGAAAAGAGGGGTGCCTGATCTTGGGGCCGTGCGCACAACGTCACCTTGGCAACATACGCTTGGCCACAGATATGGCGGCGCACTCGCATTGTTGCCTGCATGCATTCCACGCCATTTAAGCCCGTCTTCGCGCTTCTCGTGGAGGAAAAATGTAACAGATGAATCTTTGCGAGCCCTCACCTCGCGACAAGACGACCCAACATTAAATTTGTCGTCGTGTGCTGACTCAAGAGTATAATTTTGCATTATCCATCTTACCTCTTTCGTAGAATGTTTGAGAAATTTATGCCGCATTGACTTATACAGGGTAGTGAGCAATATCTGAAATGTGATATTCGCAAGCGTAACCTGCCTGCTGTCAAGTATGAGTGCTCCGCTAGATTATGGAAGCGCACAAAGCCGATTTATATCACAATGTCGGCCGCAACATGACCATCGCAAGGAACACTGCTTACGGAGACACTGCCCCTAAATTTCAGGAAAGCGGAATTGCAATCAGCTGCACGCATATGCCGGCTTCGGGACGCCTGCCTGTGACACACACCTGCGCTCAGACACACCGAATGCACCACATTAATTACCACGTCATAAACATTTATACTCTCGTAAACACACCCAACGCTTGCAAACAGAGTGCGGCTCCACATTATCCTCTGCATTTAGAACGCGTACAAACGGTAAATCGCAGTCTTGACGATCCTCAAAACAACGGCGACTGTGGGGGGAGCGGGCCGGAGACTCCCGCGGCTGCTTTCGAAAACGGCCCGCTAGGAGATTTCAGGTGGCGCTGTACACAGGCCTCGCTCGAGGCCTGTATAAAACAATAAAAATGAAATAATATAATGAAATAATAGATACAATGAGCACATCATATTTACCTTCGGAAGTCCCAGTAAAACCGATATATTTAAAACTTATTTCAAATGAGGTAAAATTATTCCGTTTCGGGATTAAAGGACAGATTTTGAGAGTAAATACAATTTTAGTCAATTTCACGACTGCGCAATGCGGATTTGAGTGATGGTGTGCAAGGTGACTGAATTTAGCAGCTCAAAACTCCACGGCATGCATCCTCCAGCAACACGTGCAGAGCAGGATGGCATGCCACGTGTTCGCTGCCCCTTGCAAAGCCTTTCCAACTTTCTGCTCACCGCACAGAGCACGCAGGCAAGCATGCGGCACACACGGCCGCAGCGTGCCTGCCTGCACTGTTGTCACTCACCAATGTGTGCCATGGGATCCGCATTGCTGAAATCGCGTACGGGTTTTGGTGGAGTGCTTAAGCCTTATTTTTTATCGTGCTGCCCGTGTGATTCGATCAAAATGAACACACCAGGCGAGAAACGAAAGCGACAGACTTAGCACTAGACCAGGAGGCAGCTATGGTAGAAGCCATCACATCGTGCCTGAAGCTGAGTGAGCTAATCATTTGCATCAAGAAGGTGCATCATTGTCCATTTATGTACTTCTTTGCAGCTAAGCCTGTTTGGAATATGAGTTATGTATTTATAACTGCAATAAAGTAGGCACATGACTTCTTTTTTATCTCCGGAAGGCAGTTATTTTGTGTGTACCGTCATACGGCAAGATGCAGTTTCAAACCGGCTGTTGCCTTAAGTACAGTGCACAATATTTGCAATAGATTCCCACTACAGCTTTAAAGAAATATTGGGTTATGACACGCAGATCGCAGTGCCCCTTCAACTTATTATGAAGAGGTTAACTATATAAGGCTGTCCTCAAGCAAATTGAGAAAACCAATTTGAAAAAGAAATTAGAAAGAAAAAATTGAAACAAATGGTTAACCCAAGCACTCATCAGGGTGTAGTGATTGCAAAAGCGTGAGTGTCCAATCGCTGAAAGTGTTCTCCCACTATTATCATGATTCTTTCGTCCTTAAATTTTTTTCTCATCCGCTCTTGGTTACTATGACTCAGTACACAGCCCACGTTCGCAACGTCATGGAAGGGAAACTTAGTTGAAGCACACCTTGATAACCACCAAATCACTACATCTCTCATTATCATGCCTAGTCTACTCACAGAGGCAATCACTACATGTTTCTACACATATTTCTAAGTGAAAGTCCAAGAAACAAATTTAATACACAAACAAACCCCACCTTTAGCCTTTCCTTCTTATCCATTTGGTAATGGCACGTAATACAGAGCGGGTTAGACATAGCTTGAAGTTTTGTCTACCAGTAAAAAAGTGTTTTTTTACAACATAGAAATTAGGGATGGATAATAGAAAAAATTAGCAGTGGCTTAGCTCGGCTATGCCAGGATATATCTAGCGTGAGCTAAGTTTCATAGCTGGTTATTCTTAGCTTTCCTGGTTGTCTAGGGTTAGCTTGATTATCATGCTTACTGCTGATTCAATGCACACGCACCATGCTATACGCAATATGTGACATATATATATTTGTCAGCGCCTCCGGCACAGCGTCACCAATCACCCTAGAGCAAAGATGTTCACCACGGGTGCCCGCCGTTGTTGCTGCGACGCACGAGCCATCGGTTCCCCACCCGGCCACCCCTCGTATGTTCATCAAGTGGACACGGCTGCCACGTATGGAACGGAGGTAGACGAAGACGCTGGGCGCGTGGGGTGTGTGAGAGACGCCGGCCAGCGAGCAACGTTCTGTGCGCCGTGGCGACGTCCACTACTCCTCGCGCATGCGCAGCACGGCTCTCCAGGAGCCACGCGAAGCTGCTCAGGCCTCGGCCAGTGTATCTCACGCTACAAAAACCCATACCCTTTGCATCTGTTTATGCCTCTTCCAACTGCTATGACTTGGCATATATATTGTCACGCGGCGTGAACTGCTGGCACGCGCCCGGCCACAAAGAACAAAGAAAGAAAGGATGCCTCGTGGAGCAACCAACCAACCAACAGCGCCAAACCAACTACGCCACGTGCTCGAGAGAAGAAGGGAGACACGCGGCGGTGCGAGACGAACTGAGTGGCAGCGGCACTGGGGAGTTCATTTAGTGAGGCAACCAGTTCGCCTTTTAATAAATCTGTTTGTCCTTTTATCGCCAACATCATCTTCTTGAGTTTGTGCCTCGCTGCACTGGTAGAGGTGCGGAGTATCATCAACCCTATACTTGCGACTCGCTCCTGCTTCGCGTGCATCAACCCCCAAGATGCCGACACCCCGTCTACACCCCGGTTCATCGCAGCAGCCGTCGACTGCAAGGCCTCGCTCCTGAGTTCTCCCCTCTTCCCGAGAAGAACGCGTCGGCTCGTCACGTTCTTCAAGAACCACTGGATGGAACAAGCACAAGCATCACAGGTGACTTTCCAACCACAGGTGACTTTCCAACATCCTCGAGAGCCTGAAATCTTTCATTGTGACTTGTTCGAAGACGTAGAGGACTGGCTCAATCAGTTTTGAGCGCGTCGCTTCGTTTATTCAGTGGAAGAGGTTTAAAACTGCGACAGGTGTACTTTTCGTTGGTGGACCACGATGCGATAAACGTGGCTTGAAAATCGAGAAGGGAATTTTCGAACATGGGAAGAATTTTGCCAGGAGCTCCGGGAAGAATTCTTAGCACGGACCGGCGGGAGCATGCACAAACGCCTTCTTGATTCGCGCATTCAGAAACCCAATGAGAGTGTAATCATGTTTTCCGGGCACATGGCGCGCCTGTTTCAGAAGGCGGACCCCGACATGTCTGAAACCCAAGAAGTTGCGCTACCTAATGCACGGCGTTAAGGAGCAGCTGTTTCACCGGGTTTGTACGGAACCCTCCGCGGACTGTACGCGAATTTGTAAAGGAGGCTACAGCCATCGAACGAGCCCTTCAGGGCCGATGCCACCAGAACGATCGTTCAAGCAACGCATCGTTGGTGAATACTCTGCTGCTCTGTCCGCAGTCAACGAGAGCTCCCTGCGTCACCTTGCCCACTCGAATTGTACGCTAAGGACTCCAGAAACATAATGCCCGTCCCAACCAGGCCAGTTCAAGTTTCTGTTGCGGAGGTCGTACGTGAGGAAATTCGCCAGGCACTTGCACTACCCGAACATCACCCGGAAGAGGCCACAAGGGAACTACTACGCGAATGTCTTGGCTCGCCGCAGTTCGTGCCACACGTGAGCTACGCGAATGTCTTGGCTCGCGCACAGTTCCACAGATCAAACGACAAACCGCTTCGACAGCAGTTGCTGGACCAGGGCCTCGGCCCGAGCCCAGACTACATTCTCAGGTACGCAAGACGGACCTGTGGGGCGTACTGTTGACACCCCGGCTGAATATTCTGCCGCCGGACGCGCGGTTCACCGTTGAAAGAAGCGAATGCGCGGCAGCCGCGCTCCGGCCGGTCTCCTTTCGAACACCAACTGCCACAAGAATACGGATATTCTGTGGCCGGTCGCTTGGCCGTGCTTCGGCTGAACACCACTTCCCGAAGGAAAAACGGAATGCCCTAAAGCCGCACTTCGGCCGTTCTCTTTCTCAACATCGTCTCTGCCGAAAGGGAGCTGGCAGCCGGGTAGGTGCCGTTATGCGTCTGAACACGGGCAGCCGGAGAAATACCGAAGCGCTGTTTGCCGAATGTTGGCCTTTCATCGTATGAGCAGTGGCTGCCGGAACCTGGATGCTGGCCGGACATGCCAGAAAGCGCCATACACTGGCCGGTCTTGGGACACACTTTCTGTGCCGCCTGGATGCTTGTTGATTATTTGTGTACATGAAAGAACGCATACATAAGTACTCATCATCACCATCATCTATTAGTTTGACTTGTTGGGCTCGGGCAGTCAAATACTGCGGACCATCCTCTCAACAACTACTACCAGGGAGGAGAAGTGTCTCCTGCACTGTTTTTGTCTGCAAGCGTAAAAACATTAAGACAAATGTGCTCTGACACAGAGAGACAGTTAAGAATCCCTTCATAAGCCGCCCAGCATACAGTATTGCAAGCATTCCCATGCATTTTTGGCCATTTTTCTCAGCATCTACTAACGGCATCTACACAATGTATACAGAATGTTTTTTTTCAAATGTTGAGCTCTTTTAACTGTACCAGACTTATTAAAATCAGACAAAAATTACAACTTTTACTAATTTTGTTTTCTGCCAGTACCTACATTTTGGGCTTAATTTACAAATGGAAAATTCTACACAACAAAAAAAAAACCGTTACGGTGCATATTTTCAATTCTAGCACAGTAGATGTGACAACTTATGTAGATGACAGGAGAAACGAATCAGACGGTTATTCTGGAAGATATAGCAAAATATGACACCGATATACTAAAAAACACTGTTTTGAGATAATTGAGTTTAAAGTTAGAAAAGAGGTGAAAAGCAATACTTTTTGCCGCAAAACACCACTAGAGTCATTTATTTCGAAGCACCAGCTTCGTAATCACCACAAAAGTCATTTGTTTTTTTTTTTCGGTTCCAAGTCGGTCTGCCCTACCTTACATATTTTGTGAGCCGTAGTGCAGTTCTGTTCGTAAAGTATTTTTGCTTGTGGTCAAACCTCTTTCAGCCACTTGATGGTGGTGTTGCCGCCCAGGGTTCAATCCGACTTATTTCGAAATGCTGGCTCATGGGATGCACCATTTAATGAAAGAGTAGCATCCAACGTTGCAATCTTGAGAGCGTGAAGCAAGTACATTTTTTGGCGCACGGCTGCGAGACACAAATGTGGAAAAAACGTGCACAGCGCCTTTGGAATGCCTTGGCTGAAAAATAAGCTATGCAATGGTTGCCAAGCAATTTCTTAATACAGTTGGTTCCAGAAAAGCGTTTTGAACTGGAGCTAGGAGTTCCTTGATAGAAAAGTTTACAATAAACACGGAGCCCATTCTAACATGGGATGTGGTCACTTGCTACTTGCTTACGGAAAAACTGTTTTTGAGTCAGAAATACAACCTGCTAAGATAAGTGTGATTATGGAAAATGTGCATAAGGAGGTGAACTTCCCTCATTGCGAAGAAAAAAAAAGTCCTTTTTTTTAATTTCGACTTACCCTGTGCCCTTAAGTAGAAAAATGAGACGTGCACATCTTACTGCTAAGCTTTTCCGTCAGCATTTCACCCCGGCCATCTCTGCCTCATTGTCATTACTGCTATGACTTATAGCCAAGTACTACGTCTTGGGCAGCGCAACATGAGAAGCACCATTGGAAAGAGTTCCGGGCTATGTTCTACAGGCAAAATGTTGACATTTGTGTCCCCGTTTCGGGTTATATATTCCACTCCATCATCTTAGATTGTGTTGTGTGTCTACACCTCACTGAAGAGGTTACTGCTATGAACAAATCGTATGATTTGGCAGAGGACCAGTCAGGTCTTGCTTACATTTTTCACCCAGATGCGTCCTGAAAAAAAATTAACTTGAATTTGAAAACAAAAAAAGAAAGCACAATCATCGATGTAGGCTTCAGACTTTTGGACCCTGGAGAACAGTTAGGCAGAGGAGGCCAAGGACAATGATAGGCAAGAAAGCAAGACTATTAGAGTAAAACCTAGTAAGTATACCACCCCGGCTTACACAGTAGCTTATGTTAACTACAAGGTAGTGATGACCAATCCCCAAAGATTCCCAGCTTTGTTGTGAATGCCATTTTGAATCCACAGTATTTTTGCCTCCCCTCCAGGTAGAGCCTAATTTAAACAAGGTCCCGGTTGTGAATGGTGAAGCCTAGCTGCCATTTTCAATTCACAGTATTTTTGCCTCCCCCCCAGGTAGAGCTTACTTTAAACAAGGTCCCGGTTGTGAATGGTTAAGCCTAGCTGCCATTTTGAATCTCCAGTGTTTTTGCTTACCCTCCAGGTTGAGCTGAAGTTAAACAAGGTCCCAGTTGGGAATGTTAAGCTGTAACCATTTTTAACCATTTGATTCTTAACCATTTAAGAATGGTTAAACCACCAAGATTATTGGTTCTTGAAGAGAAAAGAGAACAAGGTGGCACTGGCACCTCTGTCCAAAAATAGAACGCTCCCCACATTTGCAGTGCACTCCCTCAGTTTACCCGTGCTGGGAGATGTGAAGCGTTTTTTCCACTGCTGCGCTCACCCTGTGCTCGGTAGCACTTCTCTTTGCACTCGCGGTGCGACCTGAAGCGGTTGCGGTTGCCCTGGCAGCCGCCGTAGTAGAACGCGCGGCAAACACCGTCCTCCTTGTCGTAGAACCAGCGCACCTCCATGTTCCTGCAGGGACCAGCCTCACTAGCCATGAAGCAGAACTCTGTCGCGAAAAACAACCAGAGAGCTGCCGTTGTGCTGGGCAGAGTTTGCAGAGATTGCGGAAGGGCGATTGAATACCGATATTTGTCTGCCAAGAAGTTAGCCACGCCTGTGGGGCGGCTGAATGAGCTGAAGGTGGCGCTAAACTTGCATTTCAGCAAGGAATGCAGTGACGGAAGACGTCTTTCTGTAAAAACATTGGCCCCGTATCTGCTTGCATCACTGCAAATATCGTCAAAAGGTAAGTGTCTCCTGTTGCTCCTGCTTCGAACTCTCTATCATCTTTTACTTCCCACCCCTCGTTTTTCACCTCCTCTCTCGGTCCTCCAATGATGACAATGATGGACATTTTTTCCATTCATTTTTTCACATTCACACTACAGATATAGTAGGAGCCTGAGGTCACACTAAAGTGAGCTGTGGGGCAACAAAACTGGTGACTACCTTTAGCGATCACCTCGTCCCTTCTCCTGGAAGTGATGCAGCCAATCCCATCAAACGTCACTCAAAAACTCCCCATTCCCACTCACCTAGCCGGAACTCTTCCTCTGCGACGTCCGTGGGAGCAGGCTGCCCGCACATCTGCTCGCAATCGCGGGACGAGGCGAAGTTGTTGGCGTTCCCGTCGCAGCCGCCGTAGTAGAAGCGGTGGCAACGGCCTTCCTCCGCGTTGTAGTACCATCTCTCGCGGAAGTCCACGCAGTTCCCGGCCTCTTGGGGCAGCATGCAGACGTTGCGGCCTGTGACGGCAACGTGGCAGCGGGTAACGCGAATTGTCACAACGAGGGAGCAGTACACTTCTCAGTGCAGTTTCAGCTCAAGGGATACAGAAAGTCACGTGCTGCTTAGTCAATAAAAAGTCCATGATGACGATTATGATGGGTGGATGTGGCCGAAGCCCACCTAGGGCAAACAGTATCAAAAAGTGGTTCAGAAATATGTAAAAAAGAATACCAAAATAGGTAATCAAAAGTTAAAGTAAAATCAGTGAAATGCCATGAGGATGGCTAGTGTAGAGGGCCAGGTTCTGATAATGGATGATATTATAAAGCAGAAAAAATTGAACGTCTGCCAAAAATCTCAAAACATGGCTGACAAAAAATCAAGAAGAAATCCGGGGAATATTTTTGCTTCAAAAGAACACGAATGCGAACAAACACCGCGAAGCATGTACTGTCATGGTTTGTTGCCAGTGCCCAGCCGCAAACAGCCATCTCATTCTTCTCTGAAGTGTAGCAACCGACGACAAAGGTAACCTTCTCCCACAGTCTGCTCCCACTCTGAATCCCTTTTCAATTCGTTGGCCCCCTCCCCCTAAGACTGCTCCTTCCAAAGCCTACTCATCTAATCTTCATGTGACCGAGACCTCTTTTTCGTCACGCCTAGGCTGGGCCGTAATCGTTGAAAACAACTGTAAAACAGTTGGAGTACTGGGCCTCAAAACTGCCAATCTAGTTGGGTCCAATCTGGAGGGGATCTAATCCAGTTTGGATCCAATCCAAGCCCATCCAAATTTCAAGAGGAAGAAGAGAAGGAGTAAGGGGACTGACCCCCAGAGGAGATGCAGGCACGCTCGCAGTCGCGCCTGTTCTCAAAGCGGTTGGCGGTTGCCCTGGCAGCCGCCGTAGTAGAACTGCTCGCAGCGGCCAGCCGCCATGTTGTAGTACCAGTGCACGATGGCCCCACTGCAGGGGCCCTCCTCCTTGGGCTGGGCACACACGTCTCGGGACACTGCAGGACACAACAGCAGGGTAGGCAAGAAGGTTTCATTCCTCTCTGGCAATAGGAACTGGTGAGAACGTAAGCGTAGTTGATGCTGGGTGGGTGCATTCACAATAAAAGCCAACTTTTCGAATTAGCAAGGAACAAACAGTCACCCAGTGTTTTTCTTCAGAAGAGGGATCATCGTCCCACTCTGTGAATCACCGTTCTTTGTGAGCAGCGAGATCCCGATGCTCACATCCTTTGATGGTAGCCCCTACACAACACTGGGCTTACTACTTGAGCTGGTTGGAATAATACGTGATGAGGAAAGGGAAAGGGCGAACGCCGGCACTGGCACGCAGACACACAAAAAAAGAAGGCGGCAAGGGAGGAGGACAGGCAGCCGCCACAAACGTGTCCTGGGAGAGCGCCAGTGTGGAGCAGCTCTCACCGGGCCACCTGTGGCTTGACGCGGTTCCTCGCACTCCTCCTGGGAGTTTGAAGCGGTTGCCGTTGCCCTCACAGGCCACCGTACCAGAAACGGGTGGCAGCGGCCGTCGGCCACGCTGAAGAACCAGTTCACCGAGTAGTTGCGGCACGGCCCCAGGTCCTTGGGTAGACCGCACACGCGTGCGTCACGAGGAGTCGGGAATCCATGGTTTGTGCTTTTCAACAGTGGTAGACACTAGTGTCGGTCTCAACTCAGTCATTGCATTGCAAACTCCATGTTGGTACCAGCATTACGCGCCCCTGCCAACATAACTGCCCATTTCAGCATCATGATCATGATGACCATGATTCCCATCTGCAAATTGATACCCGCATGTATGGTTGCAAGACGAATGCACTGCTTTGCAGCTCTTCGTGGATAGAAACCCTGTCAGATGTTAACCGCTCCTATCTTGAAACTGCCTGAATCTACCCTTTGCCCTCACTGAGCTCTCTTGCTTCTAATGCGCTTCTCGCCCATCCCTTGGCAGCCATTCCGGCAATACTCAGGTGGGCCACACAAGCGATGGCAGGTCCCCGTGACATGGTAATGCCGAGAGATACACCCCCTCTCCACATTACCAGCGAAGTGAACACACCTAGTCTTCCTCCTTATCAAGGCAGTGCTTCGCGAAGAGCTGAGACCAAGCATTTTATCCTAGAGCAAGCCGGCATGAAGTATTGCATTTGTGTACACATGTGCTGTCCTGTAGTAGCCGTCCTTTTGCTTGTCCCTTCTAGACAAAAGTCTGTACTTAGAATCCACTCCAAAGTAAATCGCATTTTCAGAGCAGCTTCAAAAGCAGGCAGTAAGAACTGCCCAAGCATCGAAAGCGTTCATTTCAAACAAGTGAAACACGTTCTCAGCTCTTGTTTAAAAAATATCAGACTCCCTTTGCTGGCAGCAGTGTCTTTATACATGTCGGCACATGTAGGAAACTTTGACCGCATGCCTGTAATTTCACCACCAGGGGAAGTATCATGCAACATACTCTTTTCTCCCTCTGACTTCTTTAAAAAATGTTGATCTCTTAGTTCTTTCTGGTCCCATCGGTGTTTTTATTACTTGCTTGCCCACCGGAACTTTTTCCTTCTTAGAAATTCGTGTGGACGTATCCAAACACCGCCACACAATGCCGGATTCCTTGGGGCATCCCCTCCAAGCTGCAAAAAATGTGCACGAGGTGGTGAAGGCTATGTGCGTCGTTTGCACTAATGCAATCGAAGGATAGCTAAAGCAGTCTCAAATGTCCAGTAGTGCAGACGACATAAACTGATTAAGTATGAAACAGCATACGCAAAATCCGGGGCATGGTTAAGAGGAGGCAAAGTCAGCGTATTTATTACATGTACTGGGCCTGAGGAACCTACACGCCATGCAAGACACGAGAAACTGAAAATGCAACAACTCTCCAAAACCCTTCATAGCCGGCAGGTGGCGCGGCCAAACAACACATGTTAGTGGCTGCGATCCCTGGTTGCCGCCAAACACAAGCGTCCACAGTCACAATACACAACAGCGTCCATGCAAGCAAATGAAAGTACGGCCTAATCATTGCTGGACACCTCAGAAGGGCTCTCACTTTCGGCACGTTTCGCCACTTTGGATCGCATGCAGCTACACAGTAAGCCAGATCCGGTATTCTTAGTTCAGCAGTTCTCTAAATGGGGAAAAGGGCGTTCAAATAACGCTGCAAACTTTTCATTTCCCCGTCTTCCTTTTTAAAAAAGCCTTGGCAGCGACACAAAAGATTCACTTCGGCACATGCAATTTGCATTTTTATGGCTTCTTCGCTTGCTTGCGTACATATCTGATTCCACTCCTTTGCACAACACTAAAGCTTCGCTGGAAAGCCATGAGTAGACACAGCGCGCAAAAAAAAGTGGGGCACAGAACCGGTGTACTCAAGATTTTAGCTGGAGCAGAACATTGTCTTGACAATATTACTAAACCTCAATCGTTATAGCAAAGCTAGCTACAGCAAACTAATTGATGTCAGGGATATTTGTAAGTCCCCTTTGTAATATGGGAACCACATGAACAATGTTTATAAAAAAGTACAAGTTCAGTTCTCCCTCCGTTGGAATGTTTCGTTAGAATGTCCCCTCCCCTTTCCATTTCAAAGTTGAGAAAGAGCTGCTGGCACATTCATGGTTCAAAAAGCCACTGTGTTACATAACAAAACCTGTTAAGGCAAAAGTTGCTATCAGCTCGTTTCCATGAAAACTCCTTCAGAGTGCCTTTAGTGCACAACTTTTTGCTGTGAAATCAATGTTCCATGAGGCGTTCCTTGGCAGAGAGATAATGAGTTACACTTACTATGAAATTCAATGTGCGTTTGGCCAGGCGACCATGGATGCAACTATTTACATGCAGCTACACAACAGTCTACTTAATTTTATGCATGATTGCTACAAAGCTTATAATCTATCACGCCTGAAGCATAGGTGTACACAATAAATCAACAAACCTGGCACCAGATTGAAGGCTAGTTAATAAATTACAAGCCCAGTTCAGATTCCTCAACCCCAGTCATAGTACAAAAAAGAGACATGACAGAACAGAGAATAGAATTAAGTAAGAGACTTAGAAGAAGCTCTTGTCTTGACTACAAAACATGCAGTCGGCGAAAAACAAGAGGGGAGAAAGCAGAGAAAGCAAGAGTAAGAGTACTAGAAGATGCTCTGTGCATAAACTCTAACAGATGACCTCTCCTTTGCAACCCTTGGACAAAGAATCATTATAAAAGTGTGGAGCAACCCTTGGCACACCAGTCATGTAGAGTCTAAGTGTAGACTAACAAGTTAACTTAAGAGTGTCGGAAGTTGGCAGTGACATGACATGAGGCATGAGTAGACATGACTTACCTTGGGCATGGTAGTTTGCTTACCTTGGCAAAAAAATACTATCGGAAAAAATACTATGTAAAAACATGAAAATGAAATGATTTGTTGGGGGAAGCATCTCGCATGTTGTGGCAAAAAAAAGTTGAGAAGGAAATGATATTAGGGGAAGCACCACACGCGAAAATTGGCTTTTGTTTGACTGTGAAACAATCACTTTTTTTCATTAATAAGTCGTAAGTTTAAAATGCAATCTTAGTGAAAAATTTGATTTATACTGGGATGAATGTGTATGCACTGTCTTCTCAAGTCAATCAAGCCAAGGTCTATATGGCTATGCTTCTTGGCCAATCCCTAGTGATCGAGGTCACACATCATCTTACAGCCATCGCCAAAGTCAGAAATGGTCAGAAATAGGCTCAAATTTTTGAAACATATCGGCCACTTTCTAATCGGGCCAAAAAGTGACATGACATGAGGCAGGCACGTAGGCAGGGGGGGGGGCCCAGGGGGCCCGGCCCCCCCCCCTCCCCCGAAATTCGTCCAGTCGGCCTTTCGGGCACGCAAAAACACGCGAACGCCAGAGAATCTTACAAGTTCTTCGAAAAACGTTAGAAAGCGACAGGTTCCATTTGAACCCTTCCCCAAAAGCAATTGCGCACAGTCACGCAGCTGTTTCGCATGCGCAGGAAAACGGACTACAAAAAATAATGTTACTTTCGCTGATTATTCAAATAAAGATACTCGGAGTCTATTTAGGGTGCTTGTAATAAGTCGTCAGAGATCAGAAAAAAAAATGAAATAATCCACCGTATATTACTGAAAAGCTACGCTGTATTCACCGAGAACCCCGATGACATCCGAGCCAACCCCGAGCTACAAGTTTGAAATCTCGGTCGCCAAAAACGGGAAAAGGCGCACGTTTCAGTTTCACTGGCTGCAGCGATATGAGTGGCTTGCATTTTCTCATGTGCGGAAGGAGCTTTCTGCAAAACCTGCGTACTTTTTTGTCGTAAGAGCGGAGCGGGTAAAGGCTCTCACCAGACATGTAAGAACCTCGTAACAGTTCCGTTTACGAAGTGGAAGGATGCCCTTGAGACATTCGAGAATCATGCACGGACTGAATACCACAAGACGGCAACGGTTGACGCCAGATGCGTTCTCAGAGTCGCCAGAGGAAAATCAAGCAGTGTCCACGTACAGCTTAATCAGCAAGCAAAGGGCGAGCTCGAAGACAACAAGGCAAAGTTGCGCGCGATTGTCGAGACAGTTTTACTGTGCGGCCGTCAAGACCTCGCGCTGAGAGGTGACAAGGATTCGGGGCGTCTTTCTCTTGAGGAACCCTTACAGAACGACGGCAACTTCAGGGCGCTCCTACGTTATAGAGCGAATGGCGGAGACATCATTTTGACCAATCACATTCGCACAGCAGGCAGCAATGCTCTTTACTCCAGCCCGCACATTCAAAATGAAATTATTTCGATAATTGGCTAGCTTACACCAGATAAAATTGTAAGACAGGTAAACGAGGCCGGATTTTTTTCGGTGCTGGCAGATGAAACAACGGATGTATCACAAACCGAGCAATTCTCTGTGTGCGTACGCTACGTCGATCCTACTACTTCGAGCATTCGGGAAGATTTCCTCTGCTTCGTACCTGTTGACGACGTCAGTGCGTCTAGCCTGGCTGAACACACTGAAAAGGGAGCTGCTGCTGAATCTTGGCCTGCACTTGGACATGATGAGAGGGCAAGGATACGATGGAGCAGCAGCGATGAGCGGGGCATTCAACGGCGTGCAGGCGCTCATCCGGAACGACTTCCCAACGGCGTTGTACACGCATTGCTCGTCGCACTCCCTGAACCTTTGTTTGAGCGACGCCTCAGCTGTCCAAGACATTCGACGGGCCTTTGGAACAATTAGTGAGGTATGCACTTTCGTTCGGCTATCACCCAAAAGGACAGCGGTCCTGAAAAAACATCTGGAAGCGTCTACAAAGTCTTTCCGCCGGCTGCGCCGATATTGTGAAACAAGGTGGGTGGAACGTCATGATTCAGTCGTATTGTTTGGAGAAGCACTTTCTGAGATAGTTCACTCACTTGAAGAGTTCATGGACACCTCCCCTGATAAAGCAACAGCGTCCACCGCTCATTGCCTCCATCAGCGAATCTGTTCACTCAACTTTCTTTTATGCCTCGCTGTTAGTGAGACATTCCTAGGCCTCACACACCACTTGTCTGTGTATCTGCAGAGCCCAGCTATTGACATGAGCGTCGCCTTGGAGCAGGTTGACCTGGTGCTGACTAAACTCGAAGAGATGGGCACTAACGCGGAGGCAGAATTCCACAAAATATTTTCTCTATGTCAAGATAGAGCGGCGGAGTTCGGAGTGAAGTGCGAGATTCCACGGGTGGTAGGAACACAGAGATACCGGGCAAACTACCCTTGTAGTTCTGCGGAAGAGTACTACAGGCGAGCCACGTTCATTCCATACATAGATGACCTGAAAGCTTCCCTCAAACGGCGCTTTGCAAACCATCGGAAAACACTGCAAAGTTTGCAATTTGTATTGCCAAAGCACGCCTCCAAAGGGCAAATTTGAATCTGTGCAGCCGGCCTTCGATTTTTACCTCAGAGATATGACAACAACGCATATCCTTACACTAAAAGGTGAATGGGAAATCTGGAAAACTAAATGGCAAGCCATGCAAGAGGAAGAACTTCCCCGCTTTGCGACGGACGCTTTAGCTGAATGCGACAAAGGCCTCTTCCCGAACGTTCACACACTCCTCAAGATATTGGCAACGCTCCCAGTGACTACAGCTGCTGCAGAACGCAGCTTCTCGACACTGAAAAGAGTGAAAACATATTTGAGGAACCGGACGGCTGAAGAGCGGCTTAATGGCCTGGCCCTTATGTCCATTCACCGGATGCAAGTCAGTGTCGACGAAGTTATCGCTGTGTTTATGGAGAAACCACGACGTTTGAAAATTGCAGCGTGAACCGCTCTTTTCGGCCAAGCTACGTGTTCGTTTTTTTTTCTTTTGCATTTACTTTTACTATACAGTAAAACAATCTCAATGCCATTCTTTAAAATTGTTTGCTGTAGAAACGAATGTTAGCATTTTGCATCTTTTGTGATTATGAAAGCATCCGTGTTTTCGTTCTTTGTGTTCAATAAAACTGATTTCCCAAATATGCCTGTTTTTGTTTAAGAATTGCTGTCATAAAATGGCTCACGTTCTTCTCGCCGGCCTGTTGTTGAGACACCGAGTGAGAATTCGGGTAGAGAAAGCGTCCGACAATTTGTTTTTTTATTTGCCGCACATCTCCCTGAGTAGGCGCCTGATTCCGTTGCCTCCCCCCCACCCCCTTTTTTTTGTCACTCCTCTTTTCGTGACTGTCTCTGTACGGCCCTTCTTGGTGGAGATTATTTGGATGGAAAGTGCACACGCACTAGCTTTATTGCAGTGTCAAAAACTTGCTTTCCATCTCGGAATAACTCGCCTCTTTCGCTGCATTCCCCTTTGATGTCGTTCTCTTCTAATAATTAGGCGTCTTCTATATTTCTAGGCAATTGTTTTTCTTTTTTTTGCCATGGAAAGAGCTTGTTTCGAACAATTAGGCCTTGGCCCCCCCCCAAAAAAAAATCCTGGCTACGTGCCTGAATGAGGCATGAGTGGTTTGCTTACCTTGGCACTGCTGTAGTAATATCACATCTTGCGAAAAAAAATTACTTTTGCAAAAAAAAATAGAGAAAGAGATGTTGTTACTGCAAGCATCTCACATGTTGTGACAAAAAAAATTTGAGAAATAAACTATATAAGGGAAGTACGGCACGTAAAAATTGGCTTTTGTTTGACTGTGAAACAATCACTTTTTACATTAGGTCGTTAGTTAAAATGCAATCTTAGTGTAAAATTTGATTTATACTGGATGAATGTGTATGCACTCAACCTGGTCAAGTCAATCTTTAAGGTCTTATGGCTATGCTTCTTGGCCAATCCCTAGTGATAGAGGTCACACATCATCTTACAGCCAACACCAATGTTCTTCCTTGTTCTCTCAAAACACCCGACGGTGGTGACACACTTCGTTTACGAATGAGAACACGCTGGTTTCAATCTCATCAGGCCATTTCTTTACTTCCCAAGGTTCCACATACATATGTATGTATGAATCGTTAGTTTTGGTTGGTTAGATGGTTGGTTTCACCATGCTCCTATGAAAGTCGGCCTACAGGCCACCACATTATTGAATAAAATGTGGAAGTAATCACAGAACACAGGGGAACAAATAGAATGGGCTTGCCCGTTTTCTCCTCTGTTTATCTGTTACTTTCGCGTTTTGTTCAACCATGCAACCTTACTAACTTATGCACCTTTCCTTGTTAAGCCACAACATAGATCAGCCCAACAGGCTATGGAAAGAAGCATGCCAGTGGTCATGCTTGGATATAATCATTTGGCTGTGTGGATTTGGGAACCACCTGGGTGGGGAAGAAATTCTTGCTCAAATTACCATAAAATTCCTAACAACCGCCCCCCGTGCGAGCCCAACTCCCTACATGCACAGCTAATTTCAAATTTCCAGGAAATCACCCCCCCCCCCCCCCCCCCACACATACCTTCGCTCCACACTGTCCACAGCATGAAATCCACCGCACCCAGGCAGCACTGGCGGGCCACAATCAATCTATAATCCAATCCAATCCAATCATCGTTAGTGGCCTGCTGGCCCAATCTCTGTGCGCCATTTCTTGTTTTTCTTTTGGCAGTGTTGGCTTCTTTTGGTGGCAGCATGCGCTCGATTTTGTTGCCGAGTCGTTGGTCGCTGTGCCCCAGGATACTGTGGTATGGATTTTCGGGGGCTGTGGCGTAAAGAACGCACTGGGTGGCTCAGAGGAAGGCGACCATGCATGGTGGACTGGCAGGGCTCCAGGAGACCGGGGTGGACTTCCAGCTGAATCGTGCGAACGTTTCTTTGGTAGACTCACACGAGTCTTTTGATGGTTTTCAGAGGGATGACTAAGGCCTTTGGCAAAATTCTGCGTGCATATACATGCCGCATTTTTTTCTTTTCGCGGGATTCGGGGGATCGTTGTCACCGCCACCTTGAATATTCCTGTTGTTCCGGGACAGTGCCCCCTCCTCACTTGCAGGTGATCTGCACTTGCCTGCAGGGAAGCACTTGCTCGGAAGTTTTACGGTAAGCGAAGATGATTGGCATGGGCGGGTCGCGTCATTGGCATGAGGGACAGTAGGTGAATTGGCCGTTTAAAGGAGCCATGAAGAGAAAATACAACTTCGTTTAATTCAAAGAACTAAGATTCAGTATCCCATTCAGCTCCATTACAGCCACAAAAGATGTTTTTTTAACGAAAAAAAAGCAAGAAGTATTTAAAACTTTCAAATTTTTCGCCACAGTGACAAGAGCAAGAATGACGTCATACGGGAAAACAATAAAACATAATTTTCAGTGCGTTAACTGCACGTTAGCATTCAAGTGATGCGGTCAAATGGAACTAGAGGCCCCATTACAGACGTCCAGTCATGTGTCGTCGCGACAGGTCAGTTAGGCGGCTCCCAATCGCATAAACAAGGTTCCGTGACGTCATAGAAAAGTTGCGGGAAATTGGCTAGGGGGTCGCGACTGCTTCGCACGTTTTCTTTAATATCTCCGTTATTTGTTCGAAGATTGAGATGATATTGGTATCATTGTTATCGGTACTAAGCAGTCTTTCTAATAAACCCAACTTGTATTTTGTCTTCATGGCTCCTTTAACGACTGGCTGCCAGTAGACCCTAAACGCAGTAGGAGTCGGCCGAGGACTCCATGGAAGAAGGAGCTACAATAATTAGAGGGGGAATGGGTGGACTCAGCTAGCACCACGGTGTAAGATATAGTTTACCTTACACCGTGGCTAGCACTCAACAGACGTCGTGAAGGTCTATAGGAGCTGCCTTCGTCTTGCGGTGTGCGGAACCAGGGTGATGATGAAGAGATGATGATTATTATTATGATGATGATGAGCAGGCATTGAGAGCAGTGGGAAGCACTCACTGGCACTGACGTTCCTTGCGGGCGCAGTGATCCTGGGGTCCAGCGGGCAGCCCTCGAAGTTGCGGCCCCGGGCAGCCGTGACGCCGTCGGGGCAGCAGCCGTAAGCGGTCAGGGCACAGGTGCAGCCGTCGGCGTCAGGACCACGGGCGGGTGTGCGGCCATCGGGGCAGCAGCCGTGCGGGTAGTGGTGGCACGTGCAGCCGGTCAGGCTGGGCCCCGTGGCGGCAGTGCGGCCGTCGGGGCAGCAGCTGGGCGGAAGGAGGGGGAAGGGGAATGGGCTGTGGTGCGCAGGTAACGCGCAAAACGAGGACCACTGCAGTGAAAGCTAAGCACTCTCGGAAGAATGACAAGAGGCAAGGCATTGCGGCTTATCTGCGCTCGATTGTGCTGGAGATGGAAACACCAAATGCCTCCGCAAATTCGGGCTAAAAGCATGGTATTTGCTGTTAGCGTACTTTGCCAACTTTGCGTTGGAGCCCTTCCTTGGCACAAACCTCAGCCCTGTCCTCGCGTCGCCTTGAAGTAGATTGTGGCTTTGGTAGTTGTGCTCTAGCCTTGCTGGTTGAGTAAAACAGCCTATTTTTAGCAGCCTAATTACCACACCATGATTTAAAAACTGATTCTGTCAAAGCTATTCACTAGTGCTGAAACCTTGCCCAGAGCTCGCATTTTATGGCCACTTAACTTTGCACCGAGATCAGCAACCACACTGTCATGGTTATTTCAAGAGCAAACAAAAGCGAAAAGAGAACAAAGGCAATTTTCACCTGCGGCAGCCACTCACCACTTTCCAAAACCGCAGCACCGACTGTTGACGCTAAAGCAAAGTGCCCTGCTCCCCCAAGTATGGACGCCTGGCATTGTGCTTTTGTTGCCACGGTCACTGCTGTCCCGTTAGCTCCGATCAGACTCGACAACAGGCACTCACCCGTAAGCCAGCTTCTCGCATTCGCACCCCATTCCGTCCGGCCCCTGGGCTGCAGTCTGCTGGTCGGGGCAGCAGCCGTAAGGCATGGCCGTGCACGGGCAGCCGCCGAAGGCCGGACCGCGGGCCGGCGTTCGCTGCAAGCGGCAAGAGCAGCACTTGCACTACCATCAACTGGGAACATACCGGTCGTTCCAAGGGCAAGGAGACAGTGCTCGCCCGAGCCCAAACGGCTGCACACCAGCCTGCCTTAATGGAACTGGAGGAAATTCTCCGAGTGGGAAAAGCACTCAAACAACAGGGACGAAGAAAGAAGGAGAGTTCTATAGTGTACACCACTCGCAACAGTCCACTTCAGAATCACCACTACGTGATATCAGCTCTCTGTTGTAGTAAAGGGCAAACGTATGGGAGCAGCCCCCCGGGGACGAAAACTGAACTTTGCTAAACAACCGCTCTTAATAGCTCTCTCTAATAAAACCTGCTTTTCAAGTCAGAAAAATATGAAAGCCGGCATCTTTCTCAATTTTTCCAGCGCACTAGTCCTCTATGACTCGGGGAAGCACCCGCAAACTACCGAAGCACTACTGACAAATAACAGTGCTGACGATTTATAAATGATCCTTCTTCGATTCGACTTCCTCATGCACTGAACCCTTCTCCCGTTCCTTTCCGCTTAA
>JABSTR010000789.1:0-50361 GCA_013339765.2 Haemaphysalis longicornis | reverse complement strand
CGTGGCTTTTTTTCGATCTTGCCGGCGCGCGTGAGATGCAGTGCGCTGAGTCCACAGCTAGGACCACTGGGGAGCACTCTGTTTCCCAGGCATAGCTCGCCTTACGATCTCGTGTTTCCAAAGCACGGCGGCCCGCTCACCGCGTAGTGCTACGGACTACTTAGAGATCGGGCCACACGTTCTGAACGAGTTTGACCGTTTCGTCGACAAAAGTTCGTTCGTAGTGGAGACGGATCACGTGGCATTCAGCTGGCTTAAGCGGATACGCGAACCACGCGTGCTGGCCATATAAGCTGCGCCCGTGAAAACGTCACCATGCGCAATGGGAGTGGTAGCACCACGTGGTGGCGGACGCCTGTCGCGAGCCCCCGTGACCGCTTGAATGTTCCTAACGCGCCCGGCACCCGACTGGCCCCGTAGCCACGTGCTGAACGTCGGCCAGTTGGTGCGAGCCCCGAAGGGAATGCATTACGCGTGCAAACGTTGCAATTCCCGGGCGATATCGCATACCGAGCAGACCCATTGTCAGCCGGTATTGCATTCAGCAGAGACGAGCAGGTGCCCGGTGATCAGAACGATCCGTGTTGTAAATATGATGTTAACTGGCTCTGTGTGAGTCGTGCTCTGTGTGAGCGGGCGACGCGGTCGCCGGAGGCTGCTAACCGCTTGTATTGTGGTCAGCCTCGTGCGCTTTGCAGCTCGTACTGCTGCAGGCGTGCTTTTTTTTTATCTCTCGATTCGTATCTGCTACACGCTCAATGTCTCTCGCTGAAGTTATCCCACCGAAGGAAATTCCCCCTGAGAGTTTCACGGTGGTGAGCACCCGCAGTTTGAGGAAGGTATACGATACTTCCGTGACTCGCGGGCGGCTGGGCGAGTGGCCGCAAGACTTTCCGAAGTTGTGCCGCTCCGCTACCTGGCCAGGCATGTAGCGAGCTGATCTCCACTATCCTCGCTCTTGCCGTTGCGCTAAAGGAAGGGAAACGCGAACGTGGCGGCGGATATTAGCCCCCGTCGCTAACCCGGAGTTCCTGACGCGCGCCGCACTTGACGGAACATACGACCACGTGCTCGAATGTGTTCGTCGGTGCGATCGTCGAAAGGATTGATGTTGATTGTAGGGTTTAACGCGCCGACGCAACGCAGGCGATGAGGCGCACGATCGTCGAAAGGAGCACTGCCACGAATTTGGCAATCCCTAGACGAAAAGCGTACCCGCGGTACCCCACATGCGGTCCGCCGGCATCGCCTTTGGCAGAACAAACCTCCTCCGAACGCAGCAGTACGTCCGTATGTAAATATGTAAATAGTAGGTCGTTTTGGCTCTGTGTGAGTCGCGCTCCGAGATGGAGCGGGCGACGCTGTCGCCGGAGGCCGATAACCGCTGGTACTGCGGTAGGTCTCGTGCGCTATGCAGCCAGGCTGCTGCAAGCGTGTTTTTTATTTTTTTGCCTCGGACCCGTGCTTGCAAGGAGCGGATGGGAGTTCTGCCGATAAAATCTCACCCGATAATGCCCCGCGAGGCTCATCTAGGGTGGCGATTTGCCGCAGTCTAGGGAGGCCGCGTTGAGCTTCCCCGACTCGCGACAGGCCGGATAAGCGAGCGACCGTAAGACTTTTACGAAGTTGTGTCACTCAGCGAAATAGTCCGGCCGCGCACACAGCGAGGAGGCTTTTCTCTTCCCGCTCGTGCCGCGCGTGCCACAGCGAGAAGTCCGGATTCCGCAAGCTATCCCACTTCATGCAGCCAATCGAGAGGCGCAACCACGGCAAAATGCGGCGTAGACTTGGGGACTCCACCCCGGTGGCCGTAGTCGTCGGTTCCTTTCGGGCTGCCGCTGTTTGCTTCGCAGATGGGCGACATTTTCGCCCTGCGGAAGCACTAGGCATGCGCGATGAGGACGAAGGACCGCGTATTCACCCGTTTGGCTTTTTCCGCGGGCCTGATCATGCGTCCTCACGTCCGAGCGGAGCGTTGGCGCGGGGCGATGTTTCCGCCCCATGACCAACCCTACCGAGCGCCAGCGAGCGCCAACGCTGCCAACGCCACCAACGCCGCAGCCACGGAGAGGTTGCTTCGCGACGCCCGGCCGCCCGGCTGGGCAGCGAGTTTGCCCCCTCTTCTCAGTGGCGGGCGGATGCGCATCACGTCAGGCGACGGGCCCACCAATTGGCCCAATAAGCCCACGTGACACGGCAGGTAGACCCTCTCTCATGGCGGATGTCGGAGAGACACCGCGGGAGAAGGGCACGCCACTCAATCGGCGGCCTAGGGAATGACGCGGGACTCACGCCCTTCGTTCCAGTATTCTTCCCTCCATGCCTTCGTCGCCGATAGCGACGTCTTGGAAGGGGGGGAGGATGTCCGCCGACGAAACGAAACGGGGAATGCCGGCTACCTTCCGTGTGACCGCTGTTACGCACTACGCAGCCGTTAGCTCTCCCTAGTTTCTCGCGGCACCGGCGTTACGGCCACTTATTCGGCCCGAGCCTTTGCACGCCCCTATCGCTGTTCCCGGCAGGTGGTTTTTGGGTTTCGCCTTTCGTCTCCCATTCGCAGTACTGTCCCTTGGCTCGGTCCCTAGCCCGGTTTTCTTCAGTCTTCAATTGCCGCACCACACACAGCCCTTGTCACACGTCAGCCTGCATCGACCGGCGGCTTCTACGTCGCCACTCGCCAGGGCCGTGGCACACCTCTGCAACTCGGGCGCTCCAGCGCTTTCTCGGGGCACTCCCTCACGATGCCTCGCGCGGCGTCGCTCGCTGCGACCGCTCCCTGGCGCCTCCACGGAGCGCACCCCGGGTGCTTCTTCGGGACCTTCAGCCAGTACGGCACCCTGCAGCTGCGGCTACCGTCCACCTCCGGTGGCCCACTCCTGCTGCAGCTGGTCGAGCTACGCCTGGCAGCTTCAACCCTCGAGCCTGTTGCTCGAGCGTCCGGCGTGAACCTGCCCCGCGGTCTGGCGGTCTTGGGACTGGCCCCCTGGTGTCCTGGCGAGTCATCTAGGTGGCCCCTGCTCGTGCCGACCACTCTGGCGTCGTGTCGAACTCTGGAACGGCGTGTCCTAGAAGTGTGGGCGTGTGTGTGTCGGCGTGGACTCCAACGTGCGGACATTCGCGGACTTCTTGGGCTGGGGACCCGTTGTGAGCCCGTAGGGTATGTGCTGTGCCTGCTGTTGTCGAGCCGGTCCTTCAGACCGGGCTCGGTCTTGAGGAGGGGGGGATGTGGGGATCCGCTTGATCCCCTTTTTCCTCCTCCCGCGAGTGCGATGTTCGAACGAGCGCGCTTTCCCGCGCACGTGACGTCAACCTCGCGGGCCGACGCGCCGGCGGGCACCGACTGTCCCGCCGCCGCTGTCGCTCCTCCTCGCCCGGGAACCTGCCTCCTCTCCTCCGCGCCTTATAACCGCGAGGCGCACGTTTCGCGGCTCTCTCTGGTCTCGGTCGGCTCTCTCGCGAGCTCTCTGGATGTCTCCCTGGCTCCAGGGGCTCGGAAAGGAGATGGAGGATAGAGTATAGGGAACGCGAGGGGTCGCGGCTCGTATCGCACCCTCGCCGCCCACGTCCAGGAGATGGGAGTCGGACACCGGGGCGCTCCTTGCCCCCGGCTGGCTCGTCTCCTCCCCGCCGCACCGGCCGGTCGGGCGCTGTTTGGCCCTGATCGGACGCGCGTCGGTGCAGTGTAGTTCTTAACCCGGTCTTGGCGTTATTATGCACTGTACGACTCGGCCAATAAACCCTCTGGTTCGTCCTAGCCCCTTGGAGCCTGTCGTCGCCTGTGTCGGTGAGTCGAACCCGTCGCGGCGTCTCCCTTGTGGACGCCGCGTACCTCTCTGGGCATTTTGGATGGGTCAGTTCCGGGCGTAGGGGGAACACCCTGAACCCCACTTAGGCCCACAAGGGACCGTCGAGCTCACATCGTCGCTCAACGTCTCTAACGAAGCTAGCCGGGGTCGTTTGCTACCCGCAGCTAGACCCATTATGCCCACAAACCTCAACAACGCAACTACCAAAAAAATACTAACATTACACAACACGCAAAGCCCTCTAGGGGACAAACATTTTTAGTTACGAGTGACGCTAGAAAAAAAAAACTGAAGGCGGATATCTTAACCCGATACGACAAACCATTACGAAGAAGGGGGCGCGGGAAGAGAAACTCTCTACGAGGCAAGTCGAACCCGCCGGTTGAACGGCCGAAGAAAGTCACGACGATGTGGAGACGGCCTCGCCGGGCAGCAGCTCACGTGTTTCGGGGCTCCGGGGTGCAGAAGCTGGGCGGCCATGGGACTCGCGGCGACGGGCGAACTCGAGCGCTGAGCCGAGGCGTGGACCGGTCCGTCGCGAGCCTACCGATGTGTGAATTTGCTAAAGCGCGTCACCCCCGGACCCTTCCCCGCGTAGCACGTTCTGAACTTCGCCGACTGCCCAAGCAATCGCTTGCGGTCCGCTTAAATAACCTCGCCGGCCGTCCCGTGACCCACTTCGAAGTATTCCCATTGTTCCTTTTTCCCCCTCCCGGGGGCCCTTGCTTCCTTCGCCACAATCGCAAGCGCGCGCCCACGCCAGCGACCGTGACGTCACCCTCGGACAACAGCGTGGATACGGGCAGCTCGCATTGTCCTGGTAGCAGGCAGGACGAAACAAAGGAGGTCCGCACAAAGCCGAAGGGGGTACCCCGAATCCCCCGCGCGCGCGAAATGGCCGACTCCGTCCGGGAGGCCGTCCGAAAATGAAAAATGGAGGGTCTGGCCTGCAGTTTGTGACACATTGCGACACCTTAGAATACTGAGAACGAATATGCGGTGCGCTCAGTCGGCTGTGCTCGAGCTGGAAATATCCGCAGTAGCCCAGCATGAAAGTTGTCAATGACACTGCACCTCATTACGACAACACCCATACCTCCCTTCACGCTCATAAACCTGACGTCACGAATGCTCCTGAGGAAGCCGAGTGCACGACCAACGACGACCCATTCTTCTTGACACCTTCAACGTGCAGAAAAAAGCTAAACATTCAGAACTAAATCTGCTGTTTACTGGTCGTCCAATTGTACCAGATATATGAACTCTCGTATCCATGCCAACAAGGAAACAAAGGAAGGCGGCATTCAACGTTTCTTACGCACATCATGCCGTTCGTAACGGCGACTCCGGATGCCGTGTTGCCAGGAGGTCCGTCGGAGTACTACTGCTAAAGGACGGGTGTGCAAAAGGACGTTCCTTCCACGGCGACGTGTAGCATGAGGAGGCGTTTCTTCCGTTACCATCATATGAGAAGGTGATCGAGACTGATTCTTCAGCTTCGGCGCCTGAAGTCTCAGTTAAAAGGAGTTAACGCCGTATGCCTCATCATGGTACCACTTAATATAACAAAAATATTTGCATACTTGTCTTGCTTTATTTCAGGCTTGGTTTCTAGTTTTTATGGGAGAGTGCATTTCATTTCAATAATGGAAGCACTCGTAATGAAAGCACTTCAGTACTGGACGTTTAAAAAAGCATTGTCCGGTTTTCCTTAATATTGAAATGTGTAACCCCGGCAATGATTACTATACATAGCAGAAATTCTGCAGAGGATAAAAAGTGATGCAGTGGTATGTTGGGATTGAAAATATTTGTCCCGTTATTCTCGTGGGGAATCCTTATTTCTATGACGATAATTGGACGGTTTAACGTGTCAAAGCTTCACTTGGAATACGAGGGGAGCCGTAGTGACGGGCTCCAAAATATTTATTACATGGGCATCTTAACGTTGCGTCGAAAGCTCCACTCACGCGCGTATTTCTCTTTTCGCATCCATAAGAATGGCAGGGCCCAGGGCCGGGAATCAAACGCACGCCCTTAACCTGATACCCATTATTTCCGATGTCCGCCTTAAACCAGCAATTGATGCCCACTGCCTGTATATGGAATTCAAAGTCTGCCACGAAGCAATAGATATAATTTTCATATCACTCTATGCACTAACGTTCCGTAACGTATATTGGCCTTGTTGTGCATCGGTCTCCTTAGACAGTTCAATTGCGTTGCCCGTCTACAAAACTAAGCTTGGTTGGGACGATAAAACATAGGTCACTCACCAAGTCAAAAAAGCGGTTTTACGTTTCGGTACCACTACAGGTACCTTGTTCACAATGAGCATGTGCGTGGAAAACGAAGCCATATATTGGGCATGAGGCGTCGCAATGAGGTCACCTAGATACGGTGCAGATTGCCGTCTGTCCTGTTGATAGTGTCGGCCGTCGTCTGGATGATGAGAGATTCCAGCAGCAATCGAGAAGAGAGATTGCGCTCGGTTGTCAGAACTTTGGCCTCGTCCCAGTCGACCACGTGTCCCGTTTTCTCACAGTTCTCCGCCAGTGCGCTTGATCTTGCATAGCCCTTGTTCACGTCGTTCTGGTGTATTTAATGTTTTTTAAAGATTGCCCGTTTTGCTAATGTACACTGATTTGCATTCCGCGCACGTAATCTTGTATACAACCCCTGGAAACTCGGAGTGTGAGAGGGGGTCTTTTACGTTGACGAGATCAGAACGCAGTTTGCTCTTGGGCACGCGCGAGATGTCCACACCGCGTTTCTTGAAAATGCGTACAAGAGCTTCACTGATGTGTGGGACGTATGGAATTGCAGCGCGTTTTGGCGCGGTCCTTTCCGATTGGTCGGTGGGGATTGATCGATGCGGACTGGTGCGGATTGGTGGTCGTCGCCATCTCTGCCTCTTTTCGGATAAAATGCTTTGGGTAGCCATTCTGTTGCAGGTTTCTTTCGATCGTCTTCATTTCTTCTCTCTGGCTTTCTGGATCAGAGCACGTTCATTTTGCTCTGTTGACAAATGACGTCACCACTGAACGTTTATAGGACGTGGGGTGCACCGATTGAAAGCACAGGTACCTTCCGGAGTGCGCAGGTTTCTGTATACGCTGAACGACAGTCCACTCGGGCAGCGTTTTACGAGCGTGTCCAGAAAAGCAAAACACCCATTGGGTTCCTCTTCCACAGTAAAGTTTATTGAAGCCTCTGTATCATTTAGATGCTGTGGGAAGCGCTGAACATGCTCCTTGTCAATGACGCAGAAGCAATCGTCGACGTACCGTACGAAAAGCTTCAGTTGTGGTAGGAATGATTCCAAGGCTCTTTCCTCAATTGCTTCCATCGTGAAATGTGCGGTTGTGACCAAGTTCCAACTAAACTTATTTCACTGGTCCAATTGACGTTTTGGAGCCATTGGTGTTACACTTTGGCAAGAAGTATTGTGTTCGGTACAACATAACCTACGAAACCCCAAAACAGAATACATGCAAGAACTTAGAGAAAGTACTGTGTCAATAGCAAGTAAACAGTTTTGAATGGTCAATATTTCAAAAAGGAAGCACGTAAGCCCGTTGCGCGCCTTCCTAAGTGTATAAATTATTTCCGGAGGTATTCAAAGCTTAGGAGACATGCAAAGATGCCTCAGCCATATAGATAACTGCAAAAAATCTAATTTATTAGGATGTATTTCACAAGACTGCAACGTTACTTATTTACACTTCGGGCAGCCCAGGTGTCACAAAAATTTTGAAAGGGGCGACATTAATATTACATGATTATGTACGGGTAAATTTCAAGGACGTATTTTTTGTAGTATTGTTCTTCATCCTTGAAAGCATATCTATAATCAGCATTTTGGCTCTGTTGCAGGTATTGCAGGTGTGGAGTATGTTATGTGCGAAGAGCGGAGAACGGGAAATAGCACACACCCTGTAGAGACCAGCGCCTGCCAAGATGCAATGCTGGTCCTGTGTGGAGATATGGAATACATTACGAAATTCTCAGATAATTCTTGTGGGGCGCTTCAGGCTGACGAAACCGTTCAGTTGTAATCTCACCGCAAGGAATACCATGTTAGCACTCAAGCATGCTGAGAACCATGCACATAAATTAAACTCACGAGTTCTTTTAATTACATTCAAAAGTAGCACTATTTAGCGTACTCTGATTCGTGTACTTTTAAACAGGATGACCAATATTACCGTTCATGCGTTTTAATCAACAACCCACTCAGCCGGTGCTTTTAAGTGAACTTTTCTTACTTAAATAAACAAGCCTGTCTCTTTTACGAATTTTTTAATTCCCATAGGATTGCGGGGAAGCCTGGCAAGGAATATACCTACATTTTATTATAGGTCGATGTCTACAAAATGGTATTTAAGCATGGTGGAAAAATCAAATTTTTTCTGTCAAAACCCACACTGCGTTATAAAAAAATTGTTAATAAAAACATTGTCAAAGCAACCTAGTCTGCATACGTGAACTGAGGGCGAAAGGCTGAAGGTATTTTGTTCTCATTTAGAGCTGCATCATATTCGCATCTTTTCTCGTTTTTCTTTCCGTATCTTTTGGCGCGCATTTGTTCAACCGCCTTCGTGACACCTACACCTCTTATGTGACTTTTTGTTCACTTTCAGTTCTCTGCATTACAGAGTGCAATAAGTCACCAAGTAGACTCTCACACTCATAGCTCCTTTACTTTCAATTACTGTTATGAGGAGCTGAGTGACCCTGTTTTAGTAACATACCATCGTGTTTAAGCGTGTTTAATCGTGTGTAATTTATATATTTTTTATCAATCTTGTCAAACGGGCACATTGTCCTTCAAAGCTTGTAGTTGCAAAAAAAGGACGCCCACAAATTTTATTCTGTGTCCATTTCGCTGAAACCGTAACATTTTAGTAGATCACACCGAATGCAGTTTTTTCTCACCAGTTTTCTGATGTTCTTTTTTGAAAGGTCGAAATATTAGCCTGCGTTATTCAGTTGGACTACCTGTCAGTGCAACCCAACATATCGTTCTCTAGTAATCTCACCAATCCGAAGCAATGGGCGCGCTTTTTTATTCGCGACAATTGTAAACACCGCAGATTTCAAGTTTTTTAACCTCGTATTCAAAATACAGCTTCAAAACGTGGCCGCACATTATTAGGAGAGTAAAACCTCGTTGGTGGTTTGGTGATTAGTTTTGGCAAAGGAACCATTCGCTTTTGATATTCTTCTGTGAAGGCGTAGAAGCAGGAGACTTCAATACGTGGGCAGAGGGATAGAAAGTTAAAAGAAAGCTTTTTACAGTAATTTACACAACGGTATTCACAAAAAGAAACCTTGCCGTCCTAAAACATGAGGGCAGGCGAAGCTTGTCAAAGCGTGAATCAATCTATTGCGAAATCTCCGTCAGAAAATGGTCTGCTTGCCGAAACCCTTCAGCGGCGCCGGTGACGTGTCGCCTACCTTTGCGATTGCAGAAACGAAAGGTAATCTCGCCTAGTACGAGCACGTTCCCGGGCCTGCTCCTGTTTTTCAGGCCTGTCATCTGTTCAGTGTGCCGTACCAAGCGCAGCGTGCTCATGGCCCAAATGTCCTTCAAAGCGCGCGAAGCGAGCTACTACCTTTTCCTACTCGGCAGGGGGAGCGGAGTGGGGCGAGGGGGGCGGGGGTGCCCGCAAACCTACAATTTCATACTAATATACGCTAGAGAAGACACTGGAGCTAGCGTTTATGTAAATCGCCGAAGGGCGGCTTCAACCCACACATTGGCACAATGCCTGGAAGATGCGGGATTTTCTAACTTGCTTGATCCAGCCGTCATCTTGAGGTGAACGGAAGCACTTTTTTGTGGAAAAGAAAAGCTAAACTAATGGTTACCAGTGTATAAATTAATAGTGCAGAAAACGTCTGGTACTTTACATTTATTTTAAATACAATTTTAGAAGTATAATTTTATTTGCCGGGAATACATTTGTAAACAATGAATACGGCTGAGTTTAGTGGAACCGGCGAAGTGTTTTTTCTTATTGCGAGTCAGCAACTGCATTCGACTGATATGGTGCGGCTGCACAACCTTTCTTTTTTTTTTTTTTTGGACGAATATCAGAAGGGAAATGTGGTGTCATATGCACCCAAGTAAGTAATCAATATTGTTGTTTATTTCCGCTCATACTTGCTTCCGTTGGCGCTTAACAGGCTGGAAAAACCGTAAATAAAAGCTTAGTTTGCGCTGAGTTCCTCAAAGGAGCGATGCCGGCCAGCTCGAGCGTAAGAGACTCCGATGTGAGCCACTAACTCGCAGACGACGTTTCATTGACCAGATGGTTCATCTTGATTTCGTTTGGTTTCCTTTTTGTGTATTCTTTTATGTCCTGAGGGGCTGTTCGGCGATTACTTTGACCAAAGGCCGGGTTTAGTTGGCGAGAGCAATAAATGTACGAAGAAGGGTACCTTATCAGGCCGCACAACGGAAAGATATTCGTACTTCATTCATGGTAACCTTAAATACGACGGCCGCCTATTGCGAAAAGAGGCAGACAAGCGGTCATTCAGTCTGGACCAGGAGACTGCATTTTACCGCCTGTCTTATTTTGTAAAAAGTCCCGGTTATAATGTTTCCATTGGGTGACCAATAATGCGCACTGATATTGCTAACCACTACGGGTGTATTATTATACGCCTACAACAGTGCTCTCTTACTAGAACTGTTAACCGCATGCTCCACGACAGAGTGCCAACGAGGTTTCGCTTCTTTATGAATTAGGTATTTAAAAGCTGCTCAGAACAAGTTGAAAATATTTCCCTATTTGTGTGGTGCATTTTCAGTCTTGAATAATCCCCTTGCTAAAATGGTGTCTTGTTACAACACGACCGTTTGACAGCTTTGTTGGGTCCCTGTGTGTTGTGTGTATTGGTCTTTTCTGTAGTTTAATTAACGACTTCAAATATGACGGCAAGCAGCTGACCATAACTGTGTGGTGTCCATGAGCAAGCCGGAGCCATTGGTTAGCTTACGTTGCTGCCGCCCCTTTTGTGGATAAATATGTTAGTGTGCGGGATACTAAGAAAACATAATTGTGCTTTAAATATCTGTACAAAAGCATTGGAAAACATAAAATTCTTGCATTCATTTCGCTGTGGACAAAAGCTGCGTCAACAGTGAAGGAAGCAGACAAGCAGGGAACACAAGAGGATGCACGATTTATGCTACCAGCTTCCAAGTAAGGGCCCTTGGATGGATGATCATCAGTGCAAGACAATACAGCTTGAGACCAGCCTGTGAAAAACATCCCAAAAACATCAGCTCAACGAAAAACCAGAGGGCTCGAAAAGAGGTTTATCGCAGCCGACAAAATGTAAATAAATCCTGGTACCAATATATCGACAGTCGGTGTTTTATTGACTGATAATTACACCAATAAGACTTCTGAGGCATGCACAAATAGCCACTGCATAATATACATATTTCTTGCTCACCAGCATCAAAACAAGACTTCCTGGGGGTAATTTGCCTGACTTGTTTTTGTTGTACTTATCAATGCTTTGCTTATGGTATTAGTGTTACAGCGTGTGACTGTGGCGAGTGCTTTTTCATGAATGAGTACTGCCGGCACAATAAATTCTGCACTTTGCTCTCACCATCTTTGTCTGTGCCTGGTCGACCTCCCTGTGTGCATATGCTAGGTTTGGCGCCTGTAATTCAGACAGTAGCTGCAGGAATACCGTTCCCTGGATAGGACAACACTATGACCAATGTAGCGTGACAGCGACCTTATTTAATAGCTAGAATGCCCGTGATCGCCCAAAACGCATGAACCTTCAGCATTGCATAGCTATGCAAGCCATGATTTATAGTCGAAAACACTGTTAAGCCCGCAAGCAATCATTACCATGTTAGGTATCAACTGCATAGCCATCACATCCTTGCATTAGTATATATGTTGCTCCCTGTGTGGTACGGCCTAACGATATCCAACTTCAGTATATTAAAGAATATTCGTTTGACTACAATGTGTTTAACCTTTAGCCTCGAACCCCATATCCGTCAGGGATTGAAAGTATTACACTGGTTCCCTTTGATACAGGCGGATACAGCGATTGGGAGCGCACCTTGTTCACGACGATGAATACTCGCCGCTTATTAGTTATGGAAAGGGGATGTGCTCTGCTCGCGGGAAATGCTTAGCCGGCAATAGGTGCACTGGTGGGGTCACCCTGGTGTGCGCCGTACTTTCGTTTGCTACTCCGCTTTATACCGTGATAAGGTGCTGACCCACCGGCCGGTGGAATCTACCGCAATATATAAAAACATCACCGGCTGTACACATATACCTAATGCTGGGAAAAGATTTTTGTTTGTCAGAGGCGCTAGCGCCCTCGTGTTGTCTTCGCAAGCGCCGTTATGAAATTGTACTAGGATGGAACAGCGTGCTCGTACCGTCTGCCTGGTTTAAAACCCGGAGTTTGAGTACTTTTTGAAAAGTTCCGTAGCACATGAGGTGTGCGAGAGTAAAGGATACACGGCGACGGCAATCCGTACCGAATCTATTTCATTGCAGCCGTAGAGTACTTGCCTACTGCAGCCACTCGAATCGAATGCTAAAAACAATTTTGCCACAAAACGAGCCGTAACCACTATTAACGGCGAAAGCAAGATTGATGGCATGAGAAAATCCGAAACCTAGTACAGTGGAACTCCGATTATACGACTTTCAAGGGAAAACAAGAAAGCGTCGTGTAAACGGGGTGTCGTACGACCAGGGTTCGGGTAAATGCGGGCCTTAAGCTGGAGGTCTGGAGGAGGCCCCGCGTAGGGCTTCGGCCTTGGGACCTGCGTCTTCTTTACAACCCATGTGTAAATATGTATACATAAATGAATAAAAATTACATTGAAAATCTAGTTTAATTGAATTCCAAGTTTAAAAAACAACGCCTATGTTGTCTCCCCCTCCGCTCCTAGGCGTCCGAGCTAGCCCGCCAGGAAAGCGCCGTGAGCTACGTGACTCCCGTGCCGTAAGGCAATAGGCCGCCAGCCACTTGCCTTACGCGACCAAGATTTATTTATTTATTTATTTATTTATTTATTTATTTATTTTATTATTTATTTATTTATTTATTTATTTATTTTATTATTTATTTATTTATTTATTTATACATACTGCAGCCCTATTGGGATATCGCAGGAGTGGGTTGGTAGATAGAATGCAAAACAGTTTTCTGCACAGAATAACACATATAAAACACAACACATTTGAATTTACTTATTCATTAAGTTTAGACATAATTGATATTAAGTACGGCAAGACATCGAAATTTTGCAAAACTGACATAATACAATCAATTTAAATTCTGCAAAATGTTTTCCAAAGGCAATGACCTAATTTTACCTGGTAGTAGGTTCCATTTTTCAATTGTTGCGGGAAGAAGCTGTACTTAAATAGATTAGTTCGTGGATGAAAGGTTGCAGGGCTGAGTTTGTGGCTATTTCTAGTAGAGTTAATTTTATCAGGCGACAAATAGCTGTTCTGTAATGAGTAGCGCTGAGTATTCGTAAGAATATGTAAAAGTGTAAGACATTCGCGTTCACGGCGCTCGGACAGAGGTTGCATTTCTAGTGTAGCAAGGTGGGATGACGGCAAAAAGCTCCAACCGAAACGGCGGAAAATAAAACAAGTAGATTTGTTCTGAACAGATTCAAGTATGTTAATTTCAGGCACTTTATAAGGGTTCCAGATGGTACGCGCGTATTCTAAGATGGGTCGGATGAGCGTTTTATATGTCAGAAATTTTGTTTTGAGTGGAGCTTCCCGCAATGTGTGGTTTAGGTAGCCTAACTTTTTTAGAGCTTTGTTGCATGTATATTCAATGTGCCTTGACCAAGACAAGGTAGACGTGAAGATGGCGCCCAGGTACTTATATTCATTCACCCGCTGTAGGGAAGAGCCGTTGAAAGAATATATGAATAAAGAAACGGAACTGCGTGTACTGAAAGAAAAAGTGACTGTTTTTGTAAAGTTAATATTCATTCGCCATGTCTGGCGCCACCTGCAAAATTGAGCAAAAGAATCATTTAGTAAAATATGATCGTCATTCGTGTTAATTACATTGTATAACACGCAATCGTCAGCATAGAGGCGGATGTTTGCGGATATATGGTTATGCAGATCATTTATATACAATAAGAACAAAAGTGGCCCCAGGACCGAACCCTGGGGAACTCCGGATGACACATGTACTACCGACGAATTTGTGGAGTTAAACGAAACATACTGGGAGTTATCATGTAAGAAGCTAGCAATCCAATCAACTAAGGCCGAGTTGTTAAGTATAACACGGAGTTTAAGAAGACGTTTTGAGTTTGTAATGGTGTCGAAAGCCTTAGATAAGTCTATAAAAATTGCGTCAATTTGATTTCCTTTGTCAAGAGCGTGGGCAATAGTCATGGTAAAATTCAACAAGCTGAGTTATTGTACTAAAGCCGCTACGAAAATCATGCTGGACGTTACACAAAATGTTATTGCATTCAAGAAACTTCGTAATATGACTGAAGATTATGTGTTCGAGAAGATTGCATGATTGAGACCTTAATGAAATCGGACGATAGTGCAATGGTGACTGCTTGTTGCCGGATTTAAACATGGGAAATATTTTTGCCAATTTGCATACTAACGGGACAGTCGCAGTAGATAAAGATTTATTAAAAATTCCAGTTAAGTACCGGCTCGTCCAAACACAATATCTAACCAGAAAATCATTGTTAATTCTATCAAGACAGCAGGATTTGTTATTATTCAGGTGCGAAATTAAATTTAGAACCTCCTCGACAGACATGGTTCTATGGCCAAATGATTAATACGACTCGTGTGGGAAATCGGGTATTTCGAAGTTGTCTGTCATGAATACTGACTGGAAGTACTTATTGAAGGCAGTGGCTATAGTTATAGGGTCACTAGATGGGACATTGTTAACTAGGATAGTATTAGTAGAGGCTGAAGAGGGTATAATTTGAACTCCAAATTTCCTGTGGTTACTTTTCAGTAAACCTTGTAATGTAACCTTAAGGTAAAAATCTTTAGACGAATTCATTTTGAGGCGGAGCTCTTCTTTAGCTTCGTTAAATTGGACACTTTTATGGGGATCACCTTTTCGTTTTGCACGCCTTAACCTCGCAACACGGCGCCACAGGTGAAGTATATCACGCGAGATCAAAGGGAGGCGAGGATTTTTCTTTTTTCTTTTAAGGGGTACAAAGCGCTTTAGACTGGTTGCAACAATATTTTCGAAAGAAGCCACAAGGTATTCACATCATTTGCATAAACTAAGTTGTCCGAAATCGTCAAAACAATTGCTTAAATAGTCTATAATCGTCGGCGCGTGAAAAATCAGGAAATGTAGAGTAAACAAAGCAATTGTTGTGAACCGGAACGGGTATGGAAACGAGAACAGCCATGTGATCTGAAATGCCATCAGTAACCTCGCATTCATAGCCGTTATCTAATAGATGGGGACTAACAAATACTAAATCTAAAACTGCGGCACCTTCTGTGATGGCTTCGACAATTTGTTTCAAACCAAATGATAATTAAAAATTTATAGAACTTTGCTTATTTCCACGTCATAACCGGTGAGAGATAAAGAAGGCCACAGAATACCGGGAGCGTTGAAATTTCCGAGATAGTTCAAGCTTGAAGACGAGATACGCTCGTGCATGAACGTAGTTAATGCAAGCAACTGAGCTACGTTCGATGACGGCGGACGATAGATAACACCAAAGGTAATGGAAAAGTTCCCGAAAGAGACCTTGCACCAAACGGATTCGGTGTCAGGCGGGCTGGGGAGTACTGAAAATTGAAGATCAGATCGCAAAAATAACTCAATACCTCCCCCTCTCCCATGTAGCCGATCAGTTCTAAGAACAGTGAAGCCTGGTGGTGTTACCTCACTGTCGTAAACGTTATCGCGTTGCCATGACTCAGTCACGCCAACAATATTGAGTGACTGGGTGGCGACCAGTGAAAGAAAATTTGGAAATGTATTAACCAAGATTTGGGCATTAGCATTAGGATGCGCTATGGCTCTTGTATGTTAGTTGGGCGAGGGTGTCAGTAGGGTGTCAGTATTGTCGTCCAAGTTGTACCGAACTTTATCAATAAACGCGTGGTCGAAGCTTAAGTGAACCATCGAGCCATATTTTTTTTTTGCCGGATTGAACATATGCGTTTAGAAAAGTCTTCTGAAATGCGAAAGTCAGAATCTTTAAGCTTGCGGCCATTTTTAGGGACGTTTGTTTTTCCCGGTAGTCAAGAAATTTCATTATAACCGGGTGCGGGCGATCATTATAACCGGGTCCAGCCAATTCTGCGGCACTTTTCAATACTCGGAAAATCACTTTCAAGCTCTTTCCCGAACCACGCCGAAATGTTAGACAACAGAATGTCGTGGGTTTCATCAGGCGCCTCAGGAAAGCCGTTCAACAGCAAGTTATTACGGCGGGAACGATTTTCTAACTCATGCTTGCTCAAAGAGAGTTGTTCGATTTTGATTTTGAGTTGATGAATCTCAGTTTCCACATTGGCGTTTAGCGCGGCAGATGGAAGGGCGGCAAGAACCGACTCCAGTGCGGAGGCGCGTGCCTCTAGGGCGTAAAACCGGGAGTTGATCATTTTGTTAAAGTTCTTGTTTTCTGTTATTTCATGCGATATGCATTCCTGCCCCTAATTAATTTTAGTAAGCATTTGAGGAACGGCTGACAGGTCAACCGCATTAGCTTCTGGGGCCACGGTTTCCTCAGCCGTAGAAAAGTTTCCCAAATGAGTATCAGAGGCCGGAACACTCTTTCCCTTGTGTTGCTTATTGGGCCCAGGGTTAAGTTCAACATCACCACACAAAAGAAGGCTCCTAACGCATTAAATTACGGCACAGCATAAATTCACACAACGATGAGAACACGTGCAATTGTGTGGGCAAGAAAACGGCAGCAGAAAACGATTATCGGAGCGAATGCATTTCGCATTATTCAGGTAACCTACCTGCGCAAAAAGCAAAAGCGGTTGAGCATTCACGCTAGCGCTCCTGTGTTCTTGCCCACTGAAGAAGGCCCATAGAGAAATATTTCTTTCTCTATGGAAGGCCGCCGTCTAGGACGCTTTATAAGCTCTGCTGGGGCAGTCACCATGACGAAGTCATCGATGATTGGAGGGGGCAGAGTGACGTAACGGAAGATAGGGGCGCGCAGACCATCAGCTGACGGGGCGATGAACAGGCGAGGACTATCTACAGTGAATTAGATAGGGTCGTCCAGGCCCGTGCAAGCCGAATTATCCACGTGCAGAAGCATTGTCGGAGAACGGCTGACGAACACCTTGGCGTCGCAACGAAGATAGCGGGACGGGATGGGCACGGGAACGGCACAGCAGGCAAAAAACTGCGCAAAAAGCAGAAAACTGTTGAGCATCACGCTCGCGCTGCTGTTTTCTTGCCCACTGATAACGCCGCAGTGGTCAAGCAATTAAAGAGGAAAAAAACGGGAGTGTGCAACTGCCAAGGCTAAGTGAAACGAACGATTGTAGAAATCGACATAAAGTTTTTCCTAATGTAAAGTTTTTCCTAATATAAAGTTTTTCCTAATCCTAATAGTAGAAAGCGGAGGCGAAAACAAAAACGGCATTGCCGTTTTTGTTTTCGCCTCATGCTAGTGTAAGCACATCATGCTAGTGTAAGCGTAAGGTTAGCCCGTTTCTTAGACAGCTTTCTGACGTACGTACAAATTTTTGCTTGGAGAGCATTTGTGACCACGAGTGTACTAAATCTAACAGCCCAAACTACAACCTTGTTCAGCCCAATTCTTCTTACCACAATTTTTCTTGAAACCCCGCAAGAAATATGCAGTATACTGTAAAGGCGAATACAGCTTCCGCTAATACCATTACTATTGGCCAGCAAAAGGAACACAAAAACACCGCCGGCAACGCTTTAACAATATCGCGGTATTGGAATTCTTGTTTTCGTGTATATATTCATCAAGTCATCTGCAGGGAAAATAACGTACATATTATGCACGGCCAAGCATTCGTCACATAGAATCGAGATCCGTGGATTGAGTCAATGAACAATGTACTTTTTGTCTCGTTCTTGACGCCAATCAGAATGAACGGCGTGTGTACTCACTCCGCGATAAATGTTTTGACTTCTTCAAGTCGTCATGATATTTACCGCATTTTTATTTGGGCTCCTCTACTAAGGCTCTCCCTAATCTTCAACAATGCCTTTTTTCATCATAGCTGTTATGTTTCACTCCTACCTGCCACTTAGAATGGTTTAAGAAGAAAACTTGGACGCGCTAACAGACGCGTTATTAAACCCGGCTTGTCATTCCGACTCGAACAACTAAAGTACAACTACAGAGATCTGTAAGGTTTTCTCGCCCTAACACAGCTACACCATCCTCCCCTGAAATCGCTTATTTCCCACTTCCTTAAGCGACCATCCGTGGAGTCCACTAGCCCTGGCACCGTGATCTACCCTGCCATGTAATAATAAAACGCCATTGTCTTTACTCAAAAATCGTGTGCCCTTAGACTGCGACGTACCCATCCCTTCAATTATAGTATGATTCATCTTTGCGAATGCGCAATATAGAAAAATTAACAATGGCTGATTTCAGCAGACCACCAGATTTTCCCGACTTCCCTAGCACACGATTGAAAGGTCGAGATCTTTTTTTGTTAGAGAAGCCGTCACAGGACATTTCACACAAAAAACAGCGCTCAAGACGGGACAGAAGGAAGGAGGCGCTGTGTAGCCTCCTTCCTTCTGTCCCGTCTTGAGCGCTGTTTTTTGTGTGAAGTATGAACCAACAGGCCCAAACACTTCCATTGCTTAACGTCACAGGACGCTGGATCCTCCGGTCAAGCTCGTCCTGTGAAACGCGTTGGGATGCTATGGCTTCAACGTCGCCCACGTACCCTTATGAAATATCTTTCTGATCTTTTTCAACGCTGCTAAAGAGCGGCAGGTGTGTTCACCGCCGCGCATAATGCGTGCAATGCATCAGTAAGGCAGGCACGTTGATGACAGTACAAGATTTACAATTCCCTAGTAGCTACATCTGTCGTGCAGACGCCGGACACCGGTTTTCTCGCCGAATGTAACACGTTTCAATTTCTCCTCAAAACTGCAAAGCTCAGATATTCGCCACCGCTAGGCGTAATAGTTATAGAGCACCGTATAACGCCTTAAACTGATGTGTCCAGAGGGATGTAGAATAAGTCTATTTTCCTTTGGGTTCTGACATTCTAGGATAAAGAACAGAGCGTTAGTTTGTAGGCAATGCGCTTTGTTTTACACCCCACTTAACTTTAATGTAAACCAAACAAAATGATACAAAAGACTTACTTGGTGCACGCCGAGCAACACACGCCAGTGTACGACGTTATGCTCTGAAGGGTTACGTTAGGCATAACATCCGGCTGTCTCACACAAGCCTATATTCCCATTAAACTGTCATAAACCTTTTCGGATACGAGTTGTGAATTAGAAACAGCCGAAGCTTCGCAGGGTAAATATTTTACACCAGTGATATCGGCTGACATGTTCTGATAGTGCTAAAATAGAAAAATAGGGCTAAATACAGCACAAAAGAAAAGATTAGACACACGCAGCGCTGCATGCGTCTAGTCTCCTCTTTTTTCTGTCTTTAGCTCTGTTTTTCTCTTTTAGCTTCATGTACCAACAGGCCCGCCTTACCAATCTTTTACCAAACAAAACTTCTAATTGTCATTCGTGTGTGCCTAGCCAAAGATTTTTGAAGGGTTTATTGCCGAACACAAACAAAAAAATGTGTCGTAAAACATGGTATTTTGCATTACTTCGATGGTCAGAAGCTTTTAAGCGTTGAATGACATATATCGAACGTCTCTCAATTTAGCTAAAAATTCGTAAATCGTGATCTTGAATCTGCTTCCTTGAAGCCCCGTTTCAGAAGTTTTTGTTATAAAACGTTTAATTTTCTAAACCGTGTCTTGGCAACCTTATTTTGCGAAGCCTAATGCTTGAAACCGCTTTAGTAAATCTTCATTCCTGATCCAACGCTTATTTTCTAGTTGATAGCTTTCTCGTATAATTTTATAGTAAAACAGTACGACCGGTGAGCTGGGCTTGCCATCAAAGAACTTTTGGTGTAAAGTGAAGCTGTTATGTCTTGTGACGTCCACAGGGTCGACAAAAATTATGTCAAATTCTTAGACTTTGCTTGTGAATTCGATGCATTCCAATTAAAGGTGTTTTGTTGTCACACCGAAACCAAAGGTCTTAGGCCAAACACCGCCGTTTATGTTTAGCGTCTTCAATCAGTAGCTATCGGAAAAACGTCTTATTTTTGTCTTCATGAATATCCAACGTGTGGCGGTTTTTATCATTGGGAGACAGAATAAAACGTACCGCATTCGCAGCCCCATTGTCGACTACGATCCTGCAGGGCGGCTGTTCACCGCAGATGCGAAAGCTTCAAAACTGTATGATGCGTTTAGCAGGCGTATATTATGAAGCCAGATACCGTACCTCTGTGGGTATCAGCGCGCGAAATCGTGTACGCACACAGTGCAACTGACTGGTATCTTTTAATTGAACACCGCAGATAGGCCTAAGTAGTTCAGGGGTGCAAAGCAACTTTCGGCTGAAATGAAGTGGGATCGAGGCCAAGCAGTGCCCATATTGTCGCAAGACCGGTAGAGGTTTAAGGGAAAATCTTCTTCATGCAACATTCTGGTCATTGTCTTGGTAAACACGGGTGGTGGGTTATCTTTTGCGTCAGTTTATAAGCCCACATTGGTATATAATCGCCTACAATAAATGTTCTGCATAGCACCGGACGTACCTGCGTACTACCTCAGTCGAACAAAGTATCGCTAAGGAAACTTACGCATTCGAAGCTATCCAGACCCACGCAATGCCCTCATACTCGAACAGCACAACTTCCCTAGAGTGGGGAACGTTAGTGCGGTTTTAGGGAAGAAATAAAATGTGCTTCCCTAGACAACACTAAGTTTGTCGTAAAACCACGAATACCTTTTTGATCGAAGAACCTCGGGAAAATATTTTTTTTCTAAATTTTCACTGCTCTATTTTTCGCTGGTGTTTTTAAACGGGACAAATGAACGTTATACATTTTGCCTCCGACATAAAATACACCAGTTATTTTGGCTACTAGTGGCAGTGAAAGAATTATTAGCTGTTTAGAACGACAAACCGTAAAACTAAGTAATTCGTGGTGTCTAAAGCTGCCAAACGCAAGAATTTGGATTTGCGCAAGTAGTTTAACAAATGGATGCTACGATCTTGTAGTCCGTGTTGAGGAGTGTGATTGGTCGATACGCCTGGGGCTGCGTTGGATCCCCGCCTGGCTTCGTGATCAAGATTACGTGACCCTCACGGAACGATTCTGGCCTTACTTCGCGGAGAAACAAACGCCACTGGCAATGGGAATCTTCACTCCTCCTGCCACAAACGCCCCAAGCCCTTATCGACGTCGTCCCAAAACCCGCCAGTACCGCCCATTGATGCGTAGTAAACGGTCGGCACCAGAATCCCGGGACGCTCGCCGCCGAGTCTGTACACAAAGCAGCCGCGTCGGCGGAT
The DNA here is from genome assembly GCA_013339765.2 of Haemaphysalis longicornis. Lineage (NCBI taxonomy): Eukaryota > Metazoa > Arthropoda > Arachnida > Ixodida > Ixodidae > Haemaphysalis > Haemaphysalis longicornis. The sequence goes on along the minus strand of JABSTR010000789.1, from coordinate 28,924 downwards.
TGCCTCGAAAGCGCGTCATCCCTATTTCATATTTGCCGCGCTTTCGGGGGCGCTTTTTCAAAGAAAGTGCTACGAGTTGTGCCGCGCCTCCGCCAGATGGCACCACGGGTCCCGCGACCGAGAGAAGACGCAGTGAAACATCCCCCTCGCGAGGGGCGCGATCAAATGCAGAGCATTTCCGGGGCGCACGACGTTAAGTAGTTTGCGTTACGTTAATGTTGTTGCACTTGTGGCAACTGCTGACGAGAGAGCGCTCGTCAGCAGTAAATTTGAATGAGTCAACGATAGAAGGCGCGTTCGTAGCGTCCCATTCTGTGTCGGCTTTGTGGCGCAGTGGGTAAGGCACCATGTACATTGCGTTCCGCCCGCAGGGTCGAGGGATCGAAACCGGGCGCCAGATAGTATTTTTTTATATAGTAGGGAGGGGTGCGGTGCGGACTACGGACGTCAACGCGGGTGACATCGTGAGTTTCTGAAATGCTCTGCATTTAAAACATGTAGTTTAGAAGAACTTCAAAGGCACATGCACGGAGGGTTTAAAAAACCACTCACTTTGTCAAATTTCCAAGCGGCAATCCGATGTTGTCCTCGGTAAATACAGGCATATCACTCTCTTTAAAAGCAGTACCACTTATCGGGAAAGTTGTGGGAAGTAAGGAGCGCAGTAAGAGTGGCTGTGATGCCCTCTCTTGACTAGTTTCAGTATCAGCCTGGCGTTGATACAAAAGTACTCAAGAAAGGGTGCTACAGCCACTCATGCCTTCTATAAAAAATATATTGGGTTTTCTACCATAGTATATTTATGCGATAATATTGTGTACTCATTTCCCGCCTAGAACGGGAGCGTCCATGGAACCAGCGCAGCAGAAAGATCCCCCCGACAACATTGAATATGGCCGACGTGTGGTGCAATCGGGTTGACATCACCTTTGTCACTCAATATACCCTGGTTCGATCCGGAACAGGGTTTTTTTTTTTAAGAAGCCGCTGTTTGCGATCGTGACGCCATGATGTAGTGCTCTGTTTTGGTACGTGACGCCGCATAACTTGAGACGACCAGCGTAGGCCCTCAAGTACTCCGCACCTGCAATTTACATTCACCGAGTATGTTTACTAGTAGCCTTTGATACAAAATGTAGGAAGATGCAATCACAGACGCCTGTGAGAATCTTTGTCTGACACTAAGCGCGCTTTGTCGCACAAACACCTAGGCAAACTTCCTGACTATGTCGCGGCTACGCCCAAAACAAGCCGCACAGCATTTTCTGCCAGTTTAATTTGTATCAAGTGAAAAGTGCCTACGCCTTAATATAGCAGGGTAGGTTATACTTTAAAATGTAATCACTGGTAAATGAGAATTGGGCAGCATTCGAGGATGCGTAATTTGTGGGGCCATTTGGTTGGATTTATAGGAATTATTGAGATGCCTTGGTCCATTCGGAAGATCACCTACTGATCATTCGTTACAGCATTTAACTTAGGCTAGAACTACGTGCTGCTTATCCTAGTTGATTTCTAAAACCTGCACTCCTCGCAACATTGCAGCTTTCTTGAAGCTGTGATTGCTGCAAATGTTTCCGGAATAATACACGTACGTAATATAAAAACCTGCAACTTAACTCCATCGTCCAAAACATCCAGCACATATTGATTTCGCTTCAGGCAAGGACCTTGATTGTACCCCGCATATTTTATAAAGTGAATAATATTATGCAAACCAATTGCACTGCGCTGAGCTGTGCACGCACATGCGAATAATTACTGTTTGTCGAGTCTCATTTCTCCTCACGAAGTGTTTTTAGGCACTCCTGCGGCGGAGGGGAACAACTAGTACATGCGTGAAGTATAGCCTACGGGAAAGAAATTCACGCATCTCCACGAAGTGAATTATGACGATTGGGCTAAGCACTGGGGATCGTTCTTACCGCAAATCACCCGTGGCATTGCCCACTCGCGCATGAAAATGAGTGGCAACGCATGCGTACACTATATACAATTACGATAGATCCAATCCAATTTATTCTAAATCCACGTCCCTATGCAAATCCAATCCAACTCAATCCAATTCTTACTTGTCCAATCAAATCGATTTTAATTCCGAACCAATCCAGTCATTATATTCCTAATGCAATCCCATATAATTCAAATTTTACTCAATAAAATTCAATCTAATCCAATTCAATTTATTCCAATGCTCCTTGTGCATACGCAACGTTGTGTACACGGACGCCAAGAGGCAAGCCACAGACAAAGCGAGGTCATAAGGTGCTTCGCACATAAAACACTGCCATACACTGACCCTCTGCAAAGAACATCTGGCCTGAGGGGTCGGTCCCATATTTCAGCAGCATGGTTGATTGGTTTACTAGAAAAATCCCTCCTTCATAAACACTTTGCTTAATCGCATGCTTGCTGTCGACATGAAGCAAAGCATACGTGCTGGAGTATTACCAAAAACATAATGTGAGACACTCTGACCACGCTCCCTAAGCTCTTCAATACGTTATGGACACTTTTTCATAATCAGCACACTATCATCAGTGCCAGCTTCCAAAGAATGTTCAGCATCACCTGTACATAACCATCATCCTAACTTGGAAGTTTCCTTCATCCGAGTGTCCGAATAAACCAGTCACGCTTCCCATCGTTTCTCGATATAGGTAAATCTGAGACAGGGTTTTTTTATACTAGGTAGGCAGCCAGTGATACTTATCGTTGCATTTGAACTTTTTGTTTGGGTATATTTCTTCCACCAACATGTAGTTCGTCTCAAACTGGAGATTTGAACATTTTGTTCTGATTTCTAAGAACTTGTTAAGATTCTTTTGTTCTGACAAGTTGAACGTTCTCTGAAAATTTTGGTCTGTTTCTCTTAATTTAAAGGCATAACGTGATTATGTAATTTGCTATGAAGTGCCTAGAAAGCAATAAAACGTTCCCTTTTTCTCCCTTGAATGTGCCCAGGAAATATTTTCCGCGAAATGGATCAGCGAGTTTATTTTATTACGTCTATCTGCACTTCCACTCCCATATGGCTTATGTATATACCTGCTCAGAGGAGGAGTCGGATGAGTGAACTTAATTCATGTGAAATGGGCTTCCGTCTGTTGGGGCGTAAATAAAAATTATTCTGTCCTTCCCTAGGGGCTTTCGCTAATTAACGGGAACGGCCACTTCGGTTCACGCCCAGTTATCAGGACGATTCCGCCTAAAGGAGGTTTTCCCTGAAATGCCCCCGGGTTTCGCCGGAAACCTGTCTGTAAATAGAAACCGACTGGGAAGCATGTTGAGGTAACACAAATGCGCTTTCTTGGGTGGCGATGTGACCGTCATGTGTTTTGTGCAAGGCGAAGTCGACCAAGGATAAATGTCTCCCTTGAAAAGTAACTGAATTGGAGTGTACCTATAAACTAGTTATTGCACCTCATTAGTTCAATCATAGTGGTTAATTTTGAAACAGCTGCCAAACACAACTATAGCAGTTGAATCAAAAGGCCTAGCATGAGACTATCATCATTCGCTAGTGCAGAGTATTCAGAGACTCCATGTGTATTGCATATGCCGGTCATTAAGAAACCAACGATAAATTAAACTCTCAATTTCATTATTTCTGACAATTACATCTGCACGTATCGGTTCAGCCAGGGCCACCTGGAGGCCTTCTTCATCTGTAAACACCAGATAAAAGGAAGGAATGCGGTTTGCGAATGCGATACGCTACAGAAATTAGGGATTCGATATGCGTAGCACAGCCTTCTCATTTATGCCAGAATCATACCGGTGGCCGCAAAGGCGTTCCGCCGGACCTTGTCGAAATTCCACGCTTTCATTCCAGCGTGTACACAGCAACAAGGAAGATGACGAAGTCGCATTACCGAAGCTGGGTTACAGTAATGATGTAGCTGATTATGAAAGTTCTGTCTAATACTCATTCAGGTAGTGGTCATCAGCATTCTTATTTTCATAAAACATAATGGGGCATCACAATGCCATCAGCCTGTGTATCATGTGCTTCACACCATAGAACATATTCTGTGTCGCAATTCCGGCAACGAAAAAAGGAAATGTGACATTGACAACCTTTTCCTCTCATCCTTCCACCGGTTTTGTTTGAGGCGTGGGAAGTGGAGGCGTGCAAGCTGAGCACAATAAAATCTTCCGCACAAGTTACTTTTCATACGTAAATTACTCTTTGGCTGTCAGAACAAGCAAAATTAAACAAAGAAAAATCAAGGGGGTCATATGTACAAGCAATTCTCATCAAACAAATTTTATTTCACCACCAGTAATTCCACCATACCTCTAGGAAACTTTGTGATGGGAACAGCAAGGCTAAGACGACCTAATGTGCGACTTCAAAGAAAGGAAGAAACTGCAGAAGAAAGCTAGGGAGGTTAGCCAAGGAAAGAAGAACTGTCCATCTGGCTATGCTACATGTAAAATGCGAACTGCGAACTGCCCTAGTCCTTGTTTGTTGGTGCAATATAAAAGTAAAACAGGCAGATGAAATTATGAAATATGGCTACGAGTTGCGAGGTACAGTGAATCAAGAATTGCAATCTTGCCACAAAAACAGGCGCGAACGCACAGACACACACACACACTAACACACATACATACAAACACACACACATGCATACCAATACACACACATACCAACACCCACACATACCAATACAAACACACACACATAAATACCAACACACACATACATACCAACACACGCACACGCATATATACCAACACATGAACATACATACAAACACACACACAACCACACACACACGCACACACGCACACACGCACACGCGCTCACACACGCACACGCACACATACCAACACCCACACACACGAACACACACACACACATATATACCAACACACGAACATACATACAAACAAACATAATACCACACACACACGCACACGCTTACGCACACGCACGTGCGCTCACAAACGCACAAGCACACGCCCGCGCACACGCACACACACAGCCTTATGCAGGTATAAATACACATCAATTTCACGCAAAGGTAATTCGGCATGTACCATGACAGGTTTCGTTAGAGAATACAAGCATATGCTTATAATTACATTATAAAAAATCAATTGGACGTGATTAGGCGACCGTATAAACTGAGGGAGAGAGACAATGCGAAATACTCTCGCACTCAGCGGTCGAGGTGCGCAGGCTGCCTTTCCCCCTCTCTGGAGTATTCGCGCCGATCACGGCGGGCCTGGCACGGCTTCCACTTTGCCTTGGCTACGCTTTGTAGGCATCGCGTGGGCGGGTTTACCACTAATTTACGCATTGTTTTAAATGCAGAGCATTTCAGTAACTCACGATGTCACCCGCGTTGACGTCCGTAGTCGTAGTCCGCACCCCTCCCCCTACACTATATAAAAAAAATACTATCCGGCGCCTGGTTTCGATCCCTCGACCCTGCGGGCGGAACGCAATGTACATGGTGCTCTACCCACTGCGCCACAAAGCCGACACAGAATGGGAGGCTACGATCGCGCCTTATATCCTTGATTCATTCAAACTACGTCAAGAAGCTGCTGATACAACGCATTCACTACCACAAACTCCCCAAAGACTAAACGTTAACGCAATACACCCACCCCCTGCGCGACGCATTTACTCGAGTCCCCCTCGCGGGGAGATGGGCCCAATTTTTTATTACATGTTGCTGAGAAATGAGCCGGACTAGCAGCTTGTGAGTGGCGCACTTTAAAGCACACAAGCTTTTTGGCAATTTTGTTCTGCTGAGGAGCTGTTTGTGTACACCTACTGAGGAGTAGTGGCAGAAAATGTTTCTACCTTATTCACAAACTATAATGGGTATCTGAAACTTGGCTGTGCCGCATATGGCATTAGTTTCTTCTCCACCGTTGCTGCGGTAACGTTGCGTCATGCCCAGCTGCAAGTATTACTTGGGCTGGCCTTGGCGATTTTCACAGTGACTACTAGGTTGTGCTTTCGCACAGCCAATCTGAGGGGACGAGGAGGGGAGGCTACTGACTGGGATTCTGCTTCCCTTCTTCCCCCATCTCCGACTCTGGCAAAATAAAGTTGTTCATTCACTCACTCCAGCCAAAAGTTCAGCCTATTACCTAAATGTGATGTTTATTTGTCGGCAACCTGAAACTAAGCAACGCAAAACGAACACTTGTCTGGTTGCGAAACGAATGCTTGTCTGGAACGGCGGTCGCGTAATAAGTCCTTGTATTAAGCTCTCCAGGAGCCGTGTTGTTTATTTGATTTATGTTGTACGTTAGTTGCGCGGTGAAATTGTGCTGCAGAGAAGCTTGGCATTTTAGAGAGCGGAAGTTTTCTTTATAATTGGCGGTAGTGGTTTCTTAGGGTGAGGTGTTGATATTGGCGGTGAGATGTTTCAGTGGCGCGCCCTGGCTCGGACGTAGACTTAGGGACATGAGCCAGTGTCGTCTGCTACGCTCCGCTTAAAAGGGGTTGCAGTGCGTGTGCCCGAAATCACCGGCTTTGATACTCTGGAACAGTAAAAAGCATATTTCTAGTAATTCACTTATTTTTACCATCTTCTGACACAACTTAATAAATTGAAGCTGTATCTTCCACAAGTTGGCAACACACGAGGGGAGAGATAACAACTTTCTTAAGAGCATCGGTAAGAAGGTCATTTGTAACTCGTATTTTCTAGCTTATTCGCGTGGTTTAGCGCGCAGAGCTCCTCGATAAGTATTCAAAATGCCTAGGCTTCCCTACAATCGTTTTGCGATGATTTTTTGAACACTCATTAGTCTAATACTGCGTACCAAATAGCTGGGCCCTACACGCGTATCGCACAGATGGAAATAAAGCAGCTGTCTTTCATTTGATTTCTTGTTGCTGTCTTGTATCAGGTCAGTTTTTTTTTTCTGTGCTGAATGGATTAATTTTTCTGCACTTCCACAAATATCTTATTGGTACGTTTGGGGATGTTTGGGAGGCTCACAAAGATCGTCTGGTTATTTTCTTCAGGTTGTATTGCATACAATCCTTCTTCACAAATTGGCTTTCGCTATGGCTGCCTGCAAGAAGGTGCATATCGGCAGCGTGCGTTGTTTATTCGCATGCAAATGGAATAAGATCACCCCCCAGACAACGCTATCCATAGTACTCGAAGGCGGCTTTTGTGCCCCGCATTTCTATCCTAACCACCCTTATCATAACGAACTTACTCTCAACCCGAGCACTCGAATGACCACAGCCCCCGCCTTTTGTCCCCAGCCCATCACTAGCGAATGAATACCAGCCGCGACGAGTTGAGACCCGACGAGACGAGCCGATGACGTCGTGTCCCCAGCCTTCTCGTCCGATGTGTGTCCGAACACATGACGCTTGTCGTCGGTGCCTCCCAGACATCGCTGCAGCGGGGCCAGGCTTCATTCATGAAATCACCGTCCAGCGTGGCGGCAAGTACTTCACTGTTCACTGGATCGCATCGCTTCTCTTCATGGCATTCGTCACGTCACCGCGGCTTCGACCAGGAAGCTTCACGGGACACATGTACCGTGCAGCTTTCCGTACTGTGTGTCCCGTACAAATGTCCCGTACTGCCTGTGCTTAGTCAGACGACGACGTAGGGGCTGGGTCGTGGGGCGCGCTATGTTATGGCCACCATGTAAATTCTGTAAATAGATCGTTCATCATTCTTCGCCATGGTTAGTGTAATCTCTCGTGCCGCCTCATTACAATATCAAAACCCATAGAATAAGGGAGAGAACTAAAACACGCGGCCTTGTCCCTTCCAATTAAATCTGCCTTGGGATAAATGTGTTTAGGGTATACTGAAAAATCGTTCAGGAGCCATTGTTTATAAGCCATCGAAAGCAAGTTTTTTTTTTCACGACTTGTTGCTCATAACTAGAACTGTACTGACCCGTATTTTTGCATTTCAGGTACTCACGTTATTGCCCGGGGAAAAGGTACAGGATGCGGCCAAGTCATTACCTCTGGATTATGAGAAATCTTCATCCACTGTGTGGGCAGAACCGCTTTAACAAATCTCCTGTTAGCCATAGAAATTCCAGTTTCTTTGATATTAAGCTCAGTAAATGCCATTCTACACAGAAAATGTGAGATGCACCCCCCTCCCCCTCAGAAAGAGAATTTAATTTCAATCAATATGGTAAATTGGTCCGAAATGGGTGTATTTATTTTTATTTATAAAAACAGCTTTGGCGCCTCGAAACCAAACTACATTTACACTTGCTAATAGATTTGTTGCAACTTGCAATATTTTAGTTGTGTTTCTCTGCACCAAATACCTATACAAATTATCCTCAAAAAACAAACCACGTACGAACGTACTACACAATCCCATGGGCTCCTACTTTTTCTGTTCGGTTACCGGAAACAGATTGTTGAGTGCCTATGAATAGCCCGGATGGCAGCTGCAGTTTTTCTATTTTGTATCAATTTAGGGAAGCTAACTTCCAAACCAAAGATCCATTCAGACCCGTGGTACAATGCTGAAAGACCGTAGTTTTTAATCTCCTATCGCTAGGATGACGACACCGGGAGGTGACCAAGGTTAAAATCAGCCACGGTTCAAGTGTTCGCCAAAATTCCGAAAACAGCCAGCCGGCGTAAAACTGCTTGCCTCAAGGGAATCTTTAAAACGACTTCCGAAAAGGCAGGCAATACAGCTAGCAATCTACCAGGTCCTCGTTATTGCAACTTTCGCCGCCTCTATAAGCCAGCTTCGCTACATTTCCCAAACGTAACGGCTTTGCTTCGTGGCGTCATATTTGCGGTCATTTTGAAGCGCCGCTCAAAATAGCTCCTTAAGGGTCGCTCTGCGCCCACGCCCCAAAGCGAGCGCCGGTGTAAACATCGTGCAGCCGGGCACAGCAGGGGGTACAGCACAGGCTTTGAACGACGGATATGTTTCCGTTGCTGCTTCCGGTCCGAATTTCTGAGGAATACTCTGCCCTTCTTTTTAAGAACCTGGACCTGGCCTTTACCAATCGAGGCTCAACAACAACAAATTCAATGTGGGCGCTTGAACGAGTGGAAGCATTGGTGGCGAAGCACGTCGGCATCGCCTTGCTATCGGTTTTTGGTGTGTTCCATCAACGGCTGCGTGTATATGCACATGGCGACTATCACGATTACACGTCCAAACACCAAAGCCATGCAAGTGACTCCATACGACTTCCGGTTAGTGCCTTCAACTAGTCTTTCCAATCATTTTACTCTCTCTATCCTTTGCGAATGTGGGTGCAACTCCGGCAAATATTGCTCCGTTATTGCGTGAACGGTCTCAGTTTCTTAAAAGGCCCCGTATTTAACGTTTTTGGTAAAGTTGAAACGTAGAAACATTTGTTACAAGGATTTTTTAATGTTCATTTCTATGGTGCTTAAAGCATTACAGTCTTTGGGCACATCAGAAGCCCATTTTCGTTGGAAATAGTCCCTTTAATTACCGTAAGTTTGGATTCACCGACGTCTTACTACCGCAAGAAAGCATACACTAAAACCGCAATTCTCCTTATTGGATAGCGGTACTGCATCCGGTGGCTTTGCTGTCCGCACATTACAATGTGAACTGCGAGATCAAGACGTTTTCGCACGGTAATTACCGAAGCAAATTATAAAAGGACTGTTTACCAACCGTTACGTAACGTCGCGTGCAATATTCAAAAGCACATTATGATCTATCTGTATTACGCTGTCGGTTTCTGTGGGGTAATATATCACCCGTTATTGACTTCGCAAGTTTCAATTGGGTACGGCACGACTACAGTACGTCTGAGGCTTAGAAGCCAATAAGCCAAAACCCTTGTCTTCAAAACTTAACCTGCGTTATCACTGCAGCAAGGGTGTAGTCACTTTGTAACTATCATCTCAAAATAAATTTCATATAATAGCCAAATCCACAGTTTGTCTATTATGCGGTACTTGCTCTCCAAGTTCCCATCCGCTGATACGCTAGCTGCTGGATAAGAATGGATGGGAAATCGTTTTAGCAACAGTAAGCATAATAATCAGCGAATCCTAGGCAACCATGAAACCTAGGAATAACCAGCTGAACCATAGCTCACGCTACGTATATCCTGGTGTCGCCTAGCTAAGCCACTGCTAATTTTCTCCTCCATGGCAAAGCGCATTGAGGCAAAATGGCCGTATTTTTATACACGGAGTACGCTCCAAAAGCGGCTCAAAGCAGTGACAAAACTGCACTATGTGGTAAACGCGGTCATTGCAGTGGGCGCAGGTAAGGGCCCCGAGGACGAAATACTGTACTTTATGTTGTAAAAAGTAGCCTTTTGTAAATGAGCCAGTTGAAATGCCGCCACAAAAACGTCTTTTAAAGCGAAAGATGCGGGTTACCGAGTGACATATAAAATTGGCCCTACCTGGCGTTCGCTGAAGCAATGGTGGCACGGGTGGTGCATTTGAGGCGAGCCGTATAAAGATAGTTAGCAGTGCGCTAACTGCATTTAAACATTCAAAATCAACCAAAAAAGAAACAGATGTTCGAGTGCACCTACGTAGTATAGTTTCTGGGCGTCCGCTTCGGTCGGTAGCCATACATTAAACAAGATTATGTGACATCACGGAGACGTCACCTGAAAGTGGCTGACGAGCTGTCCCTGCTGCATAAGTTTTCTTTAAAGTATCGGTTTTTTCTTTGTATTTGCAATAATACTTGTGTCATATTTATTGGGAAAAGCATAGCCCTAATGAATGAAACTGAATTCGTTTGTTTTTAGGGCTTTTTTAAAAAAAGGTATTTACGAAGTATGTGATGATAACACATCATTTATTAGGGACGTTGGTTACAGATCAGTGCCGTATGTAAATTATGTTTTAGGTTTACGTTGAGTGGGTAATTTTTTTGGATAGTGAATAGCACGAGAGAAGGAGACAAGAGACACAGAGAATGAGGCACGAGGTATATATGCTGAACACTTCTAGTTTGCGCCGTCCCTTGTGCCTTTCCTAAATATTCATCTGTCACTGAAATTCCTCTTCCCCTATGCAGAATAACAGTGAGTCAGCGCGAAGCAAGAATGTTTCTATTGTGAACTAAAAAGGCGAGAAGAAAATCTTAAAGCAAGTTTTGTTTGGATTTCTCAACTGGGGTAGCTTCAAAGCTGCCCCGGCGTTATAATTAAATTAGTTTTAATTACCAAGCAGAAATGGCGCGGTCAGAAAGGATACCGTTGAAACCATCCTGTATCGAAGATGTGACGAAATAAAACCGTGTATGCTTTAGCATACCTGAAGCCATTGCAAATATGTGTTGCGTACAGGTTGGCAGCTACAGGTTCATCGATTAAAGCCAGAGCGGTAGTGTTGTCGCCTTCGAGTTTGCACTTCATTTGGTATGACAGAATGGCAATGTACGTTCCTTTTTCACGTCTTCAAGACGAGCCGGAAATAGCGGTGAAGTCTGGTTTCGACAAGGGTGGTCATCTTCTGCCAGGATAGTTAATGAGGCCTTGAGCTCGGGATATTACATTGATACGTGGAGGAATGTATCAAGGGCTGCGAAAGCACAAAAAAGGTTGGGTTGCCACTCGAACGGCTTCACTCGGGGTCTCTATGGAGCTTCGTTCACGTGAGCAGAAGAGGACCCAAAGCAAGGATGATCCAGCCAAACTGCACACGGTGATTACCAGAAGTCGGAAAAGGAGTCCATGTAGGGTGAAGCCGTAAGGAGTAGGGCCGGTGTTATAAAGCCCATGTTCAGAACGAATTCTAGTGAAGTAGAACCATTCTGTCACAGTAATTGGTGCGGGAAGAGGGCAGTCAATTGTGCCAGCCCAGTGCAAGGCTCCAGATTCCAGGGAGGCAACAACTGACAATTCCTTAGGTGAACAGCCTTTGGAAATTGTTTTACGACTACCGAAGCGTTGACCGCTGGTATGGCCTGGAATATTGCCTTTCTGGAATGTGTTTCTGCACGTTTCGCTCTCGCTTGGTCTACAGTGCACAGCCATCTTGACACTATTGAGAGATGTCCATCCCATTTCCGGTGACCTTCCTACCTACTAATCGCAAGGGGGGCAATCTTTTGTCTGTAACGACGACGAGGTAGCCCTGGATGGTATTAGACGTCAAGCAGACCACACCAGAAGAAATAGATGACGTGTCGAGTTGCACGACGAAGGCTGCCGCCCAAGTGAGACCGGAGTGCCTCTCAATGGCTGAAAGTTAGTCGAATGATTACAACCGATTTGGGAACCCGAAAGGCGCATTGGAGAATAAACTGCGAGACTTCAAAGTCACCACAGGAGTTTATCTCCAGGAACATTGAATTTTTTTCTTGATAGCATCTTTACAAGGAAGTTATCGCATTCCATTGGGCAGAACAGTTTAGCCTTCATCCCTATTTTTACACAATTTTCATTGCGAGACACTTGACAGCATCAAGCGTGCTTTGGACCAAGTAAACTCGAGTCGGGAAGTATAGAACAAGGCAAGTCGCACTCGAGCATCATACGTGGACACCCTTGTATATGTGAGGGAAATTCAGAGGGCGACTCATTTTGGCGACAGGCGGTCGTTTAAAACAAACTTCAATATCGTGCTGCACAGGACCTTTCAGGAGGTTGGTTTGACTGTGCCCTTCGATAATAAAAGAATATACATTGCGGTAGCTGCGAAAAAGACAGAAGAAACAAGATTTATTGCAATGGAATCCCCAATTTTCACAAATACAGCTACTGTTCTCGCTGTTTCCAAACTATAGGTTGAATTAAGATTTGACGAATAATTCTTCAAACGGGGGCTTCTTTTGTTTTGACTCCTATAAAAGATGATTTTGTCCTGGCGCGACAGAGCTGCCACATAATTCTACCTGAAACTAATAGCTTGCTTTTTTTTCTGAAACAATCGGTATAGGCAAACAGTAATACCGAACGGAAAAGGCTACTGGAGTGGAAAAAGCGCTTCGATTTACTGTAAAATGGCGTAAGAAACTATTTCCTTTAACTGAAGGAAGTCCAACACTTCAGTTTAATTTTGCAGAAAAACCTCTTCTAATATGGTCTTTCTAAGAAAATAGGCGTCAACAAAACATTTCTTTATACTTTTGACCGGCGTTTTATTTCCGAGTAGCCATGTTTCTATTGAAGGCGTTTATTTCATTTGACCGCTTCATACACTGAAGGATCGAAACATCGATCGCACTCGACCGATTCAATATAGTCTTCTCGTATTCGTTTATTATTAAGACTGCTTTATTGGGGCCATAATATTTTTTGCGCTCTGCGCAAAATGCCGAACACCCAGCGGTGTATTGTTCGACGTTGGTGCTCCCGGCTGCACGTCTCACAATAAGTGCATCGGCTTCCTCTTGATTGCTTTAGTATAACGAAAGTTACTTTCAAGGGATGCAACAGAGCGGGACGAGGAACCAATGCTTATCTAAAGACAAAACCGGAAGCTGGCTGTGTTGTTTCCTGCCAGGGTTATATCCTGACTCTGGGTCAGGTGTTTTTCGCGACACCGACATCCTTTCTCAGGCATATCATGAGGAAGTGCATTTAGGGGCACTGCTGTGGCCACCGCATGATATTCGACCAGCTGTAAGACAGAGGATTTACTGTGTTTTACAGGCGGGGAACTAGCTTTACCGATTCAGGTACTGGCGCTGCTTCTTTGTCCACCCAGGCTGGTATGTTCATCTGCTTTTGCTGTAGTCTACGCTTAGTGGTGATAGCAAACGCATATTTAACAGCTTGACGTAACTTCTGTATCTCTTCAAAACCTGAATCCCGAGCGACATGTATAAAACCCTTTAGAACAATGAAATATTCGACTATTTTTTTTATTGATCCTTTAGTAGGACGACAATATGAAGACTTCTATTTCAGGACGACTACTGCGCGTGTAGCTTATTGCGATTGGGAATGTGGGAGTAGCTTAACTGATGCTGAAGTCACTGCCACAGCCTAGAATGCAAAGTAGGTTATAGGCGAAGTAGGTTGACTGTATTTTTTTAAGATGAAGAGTTGTGGATTTTGCGGCGGTCCTAACAGGACTGGACGAAAATGTGCGCCTCGGGTGGAACTGGAACCGACCGTTTACGTGTTCGGTTGGAACCTCTACGTGTTCGAATTGGGTGCCTGACGGCGTTTACCTTTTCGAGCGTGAACTCTTAACAACCCACTCCTGTGGTTTAGCGGTGCCGTGGGCCTCGTAGTAACCGGGCGAAGGTAGTGGACACCGAATGTAGACGAGATAGAACAAGAAGAAAAGCAGAGGGTAAAAGTTTGGCAAAGTCTGCGGAAGAGAAATCGTATGCCGGGGCAATGCGAGACATTCTTGATGATGGTGACGTACTGCGAGAGTAGGGTGGTCGTCGTGCGTTCGGCGATGACACGATTGGTTCATGTGACGGAGGAAATCCTGCGCCTGCTGCTGCAGCTAAACGAGCCGCCCAAATCGAGGCACAGAGTCGCTGACGCCAGAATCGACAAGTGCGTGCCGCTGAAGCAGCAGTTCTGCGACTTGCAGAGAGCGCAACAGAGAGTGGGAGTTAATCAACGAGATTTAGGGGAAATCCCCAAGGTTAAGTACGTTTTTAAGAAGGAACGTTTGTCATGCACCTCAATGCAGCTGTACGGCTACGATGAACGTTGTTTTCGTCAACCTCAAGGTTTCTTGAAAGCTGTACAGCTGTAATCCTTGACCAGGACAAATGTTTCTTCAACTCCGAAGTTTCTGAGAAAGCTGTACCGCTTTCCTTTGTAGTCGTACGGCTCCATTAGGATGGATGTCAAACTTTCCTTCATAGAGACCGAGAGTGTGTAGCTACATAAGTGCGGGTCGGTCAGCAATGCTGCCCATCGTAATCTTTGGTGGGAGCTGATAAAGGTGTCGAGCTGTGTGCCGGAGATTTCGATTGCGACTTGCTGGTGCTGGCTGTCTACATCCACCAACCGAGCTCACAAAAGACGTATTGACCTTCCTGTGCTCTGCTTTATCCACCCGTCTATCTACAGCACTCTTAGTAGAGGGTGTTTAAGGTTGATATCAATACAAACAGGAATTCTCTTGTTCTTGTGCTTGGGAACATCACTTGCCTTTGTACCGTAACGCTTCTCAAGACTGTCTCAAACTCATAAAATACTTGCATATGCCTCGTCTTTGAGAACCAGGCAGTGGTGCCGCAAGTACAACGTATATTTCTCCAGTTCTCTGACCGCAATGCCTCCTTCGTGGCAATAAAAAACTAGGTTAAAAAAAGAGCAATACGTCAAGAATAAAAGTTTCCTGTAAACATCAAATATAGCTTGTCTGAAATTTCTGGCATCCAACGGTTTTGCACAGACAAAACAAATAAACAGCGCCACTAAAATTCGCCATTAGGTAGTATCGGAATCGTCAGCCACTTTTTTCGTTCTATAAACACCCCAATTTACTTCTCCGTCTGAAAAAGTACCCAACTCCTTCTCTCACCCTACATTCCCCTTTAAAAGAGCCATGAAGAGAAAACACAAGTTTGGTTCATTCGAAAGATTGCCTCGTTAGAACCATAACTACACCACTTATAACGCAAACTTCGCTCAAATAAGCTACATAATTAGGAAAAAAGGAAATGACCATGTGACCCACCAGCTCATTTTCCGTAACAGAACCTGTGATGTCACTTGGGAATGTTCTGCGATTGGCGGAGGCCGGCAAAAGCAAACGCATGTTAGGCAGGGCTTACAGCTTGCATAGCGAGCTAAATGCCCGTGAAACATACTGCACATTCTTTTTATGACAAAGAACGGTGGAGTAAACGGTTGAAGGTCCGAACGAACTCGCAAGCGTGTGCGCCAATGCGTACGAAACTACCGCCGGCCGAGCTCGACATCTCGCGTCGCGCAGACGAATTTTTCGGGTTCGAGGCTCTTCGGGGCCAACGAACCGTTCCAGCACGCACAGCCGCGACCTTGCTTCGTATCGTAATCCCTTCACAGGAGGTTGGCCGTCATATCGCCAACCAGCAAAGGTAAAAATAGAAACGAGGGGAGTAAGGAACAGCAAGAAGCGACGAGATAGTGCCAGTCGTCGCGTAAGTTTCGAATGGTGTTGGCTTGCTGCTGTCGTTACGAGCTCGTTTCCAGTTTACAACCACTGAAAACTTCAGTTTGTTCAGTTACGGCAGGGACCCTTACGTTAGCTCACTCCTGGGACATGCTGGCGCTCGTCGCCGACTTCGTCAAATCGCTCTGACCTTGGGGGAAAAATGCCGTAAACACCGCGCATTGACGCTCGTATCTTTCTGGTCGAAGCAGAGAGCTCGCGCGAACGGCTTTCCATACATGACACCGGCCAACTGGCATAAGTGATACTGCTACTGAAATTGAACTATTATTAACCGTAATCAAAATACGGCACATACGTACCAGTCTATATTCGTCCGTCGCGACGGGGCTGACGAGGCCGCGGTGCCGACGGCTGGGCGTTCGTCTGTTGTGGCTATCGCGGAATGGTCGCTTTCCCGTCCACCGCGTATCCCACAACTCTTGCCGCTCGTGCACTTAGAAGCATTGAGCGTTTTTGTGGTGTGAGGTTGTTAAATGCAAGCCCGAGCTCCTCGGCGAGAGTTTTGTTCTCCGGATCAGGCGATTCCATGACTAGGGCTGCGGGTGCACTAGGTTTTACTAGTATTTTTAAAATGGCCGCCGTCTCGATCGACTCCCGCGTGTGGGTGCTATATGGAGTCTACATACTAAGTAGCTGTTTCATGGACCGGCTCTATGACGCCATTGTACACGTCACGGAATGTTCAATTTTAGCGGGAGATTTAAAATTTTGGCTTAAATTGCCTTATTTCTCAGTGAATAAAGCATCATGTGCTTACGGGAAAGCGCTTGGGGTACTATGAAACACCTAATCTTTCGAATAAAACAAACTTTTGTTTTCTCTTCATGGCTCCTTTAAGGGTGCTGGCTTTTGGTTCTGTGCAGATGCAGCGGAGTGGCACACGCTGGTCTTTATTTTCGGGGATTAATCAGGCATGCACTGATATAACAGAGCTTGAAGTAATCAATGAAGCGAAAAATAGAAGAATAAAAGGTAAATAAACAAACAATTCTCAATAAACTTAAATTACTTTAGGGTGTCTTGTGTGTTTATTACTGCAGCTTTCCATGGTTATTTGCCATGTTTTCTTCAGGTGTTTAATAAGACAATAGACAGCACTCATCGAACCAGCATAGTTGTCGCGCGTATCTTGTGAAGAAGAACAAATATTTTTTGGTATTACTGATATGCTGATAACTTAATTAAGCCTTTTTTGTCAGGAAGGGGTAGACGCCGTGGCCCTATCACCCCAACTCCTTCTGGGTACCCAGTGAACCACCAAGTCACTCATTATAATTTTTTTGTAAGCTACATATCCAGTGATGGTCTCGATTCCGGAAATTGATGCGCCACAATGTTCTCTGGCAGCCTTATACTTGAAAAACGTCATACACGTATTATTCACGACATAATGGTTGATAAAGTCCGCAACCTCCAGCTTGATTAGAAAACAACCCAATGGATTCAAGAGTTCCTCTGTAACCGGTTGCAGTCAGTAACTTAACAACATAATTTCCAGAAGGTGCATGGTAAAGTCCGGAGTCCCCCAGCGCTGCGTGCTCGGACGGTTATTATTTTTAGTTTACAATTATGACATTGGATCTAATATTGTTTCTTCCCTACGCTTATTCGCAGATGACTGCGTTATATATAAGGAGATTACCGAACCGAATGACATTAGAATCCTTCAATCAGATTTGTTCAAACTAACAGAGTGGTGCAACTTGCGGCAGATGCACATCAACGCTGAAAAGACCAAACACACTAGATTTACTTCCGTAGCCAACCCCTCAGCATCCGACAAATACATAGTCAACCACACCATAATTCAGACCGTTTCATCGACAAAATACCTCGGAATTTTCTTTAGTTGTGATTTAACCTGGAACAGTCACGTAGAATACATCACCAGTAAATCATTAAAAAAATAGGTCTTTTGAAACGACGCCTGAGGTGCGCAAACTCGGAAACTAAACTTCACGCATACCAATCTCTGATAAGGCCTCCACTAGAGTATGCGTCAACCATCTGGCATCCACATACGGCAATATTATCTGATATGCTAGAATCGGTGCAAAATAAAGCCGCTCGGTTTATCACCTCCGGTCATTCTCGCCTCGAAAGTGTAACATTTCTTAAGCATTCTCTTAGCCTTTCATTGCTTGCCACGCGCAGAAAGTTGTTCCGCCTTTGTTTTTTCCATAGTTTATATCATAGTGACTCGTCATTTTCCCGAATTTTAATTCACCCTGCTCCCTACGTTTCTGATCGCGTAGATCTTGCACATAAGGTCAATCCTATACACTCACGCACTAAGAAATATCAATTTTCACCTCTACTGTTATCCATAAACGAGTGGAACGCGCTGCCCTCCAACATCGTCGCTATTACTGTACTTATCTCCAATCTTCAGTACTTACTTATTTAGAAGTTAAAAATACTTTGTAGACACCATTGACAATTAATTTGTAACGCATGCGTAGAGAATCTTTATTGCTATTTCTTGAAATACGTTTCCTTTTATGGCGGAATGCTTACTGTGTTTATTACTTACTGTGTTATTAGCAATGTTGCTTGTTCTATTCGTCAGTTTGATTACTAGTATTACTCCCTGACATGTTGTTTTACTTATGCTTTAGTAACTTCCTGTATGCACCCCCACCCTTATGTAATGCCCTCTGGGCTCTTAAGGTAATTAAATAAATAAATAAATAAATAAATAACAATACACCCTTAAATAAATAAATAACAATATGCCCTTGACTAGAATTCTTGGAGTGGCGCTGGCTATCACATTTAAGCGCAAAATAAATGTAAATATACCCAAATTTGTCGCAAATGAAAGAAAGCAGATGTGCACCGTCGGAGAACTCAAAAAAGCATCGCACGTGATTTTTAATAATGGCGGGTACAAGCTTCCCCGGCCCATCTGTTTTCTCGCCGTTTTCATTTTAACTTCAGAGCTGATTCGGCTTACCCAAATCCGACGGGCGCACATAGAAACCCCCGAGCGCACGTTAGCGCATGCGTCAGGGTGACCGCCTGGCACCCTCGTCGCGACGCGCCCGGCAAGACCTCAGGCCAGTGGCTTTAGCAAAAAATAAAATACCTAGCGCGCGTGAGCACATGCCTTGCGGCGCCGACCGTGCGTCGTCGACCTTTGCGCGTGGTCTTACGCCACATGAGGCGCTTCCGCTTTAGCCGTCGTCGCCGGGTGGCGAAGGGCGTGCCAATGCTGCAGAGCATGGAAGGCAATGACGACGTATCTATCAAGCAATCAGTTCACAATTCACACGTAGTCGGACACCGGACAAGCTGGAAAAAAAGTGGAGGCCGGCCCTGGCAAGGACGCGCTACAAGATTTGCCCTACGCGGCTATACCGTCGCAAGGCGACGATGGGATAGACGGCGACGATTGCTAATGGACAAAACACTGTACACACTCACTGATTTCGGGTGTACAGTGCCGTCCAAAACGGCTCTGCACTGCTGGGGTCCGGCTACTACGCCACTCCAGGAATCCGATGTCAGTGTGGGGAGGAACTGGGTCGACCCCCAGCTATGCTGTGTTTGCAGCCTGGCGCCACAAGTGCAAGCTGCGGCAATGTTTCTTTAACCCTTGTTTTGTGTGAAGTTGGGAATTTTAAAACTAATTAGAAATGTTTCCGCAAGTTCTTAACATTATGAATGGAACATGTCCAACTACTTCAACTCTCTCCTGAACTTAGCAGACTTGGCTGCGCTTGCGTTTGGGTACTTTTAAATGCGTCTTGCCTTCTTGTTAGTTTACATCCTGGAATAAAGTTTGCTGTTCCTTCGTGGAGACGTTCGTTTTATTCAGATAAGCGTGACTCTGCCTTACATGCGCATTATCTGAGCCGCATCGTAAGGGCCCGAGGAACAAGAGCGCGCGAGCAGACGATGTCGCAAAATTGGCTGCGCGCACCGCCGGGCGACTACCGTCGGCGCACAAACGCGATCCAGCGCTCCGGGCTTAAGGCGCCCCGCTGTCGCTGTGGGGAACCACACTCCCGTCATTGGCAACCGGAAGCAGTAAGCCTACGGTCAAATCGCTCTCACCCTCGCGGTATACCACAATGCAACATCTCGCTTCCACGGACGTCCACTATAGTGAACTAGATGCCCCGAATTATAGTGAACTAGAATACTTGGGTAGTGGAAAAAGCGGCCACCTCCTAGTGAGGCACTTAGTGTCAACCCCCAGAGGTGGCGCTCGCGTGCCCCGCCCGAGCGCTTTTCCGCCTCTGGAAGCGGCGGGCAGGCGTTTGTCAGGCAGTCTCCGAGGAGCTACAGTTCTTTTTTTCGTGTCAAAATAGTAGAGAATGCTATTAATGTACCAAGATTTTTTATGGGAAAGGTGCCTACGTTGTGAATTTACTGTTTGCTCCTTTTTTCATCCCATTTGGCCAACTCAGCAGACCGCGCACGCCGTGCTCAATCTAGGCTAGCGTGCGGATACTTCGTTGTTTGATGGTTTTGTTATCGTATTGTGTCAACTGAGAAATGAGCGGGGTGCTCAAGGCTTTCTGCTTAAGGTCAATGCTTCTGATTTTTTTTCTTGATTTTTTTATTGCTGATTTTTCTATCATGTTCTGCATAACGAGCAAACAGCGTCGTGCATGCGCAAACATTTACGCTGTTTTTTTTTGCAAATTGTACCCACGCAGCACACATGACAGATGTCTTAAAACTTCAGTCAAGTCAACGGAAAGCATGCAAATACAGGATTCGCGACCGCAATTCTCAGAAAAGCACCTAGTCACACAGCATCATTTTACTGCGTGATCATTTTAAAACTGCATACTATTTCGCAAACTGTGCACCGATAAACATAAAATAATTACACCTTCTTTACATATAATTATTTACATCCACGTTACAAACAATTAAAACAACGAACCAAGAACATTTAAACAAGTATGGTTCCGGCTAGGCTTCTTTTACAATTTCCCAAACCAAGCATGTGCAGCGGTTAGCTGGTGTTATTTTCCTATAAGGATCATGTGCACCGACTCAACAGGGGGGAGATAATGTCATTGTGTCATCTGTTTATTGTTCGCTTTCCATACTAAAAATAATTGCCACATGTGTGCGCTCACCCACGCATGTCCAACGAACGTGTGGAGCGCTTACCTACAGTAGACTATAGAAACACGAAGGGAAAAGCAAAACCGAAACCACGTGTGAGTCGAAATGCCAGTGCGAAATAGAAGCTCGGTGCGCTTGAAGCAACAACAGGTACGAATCAGTACCACACGAAAGCTTCAACTCGCCGGAGCGCGCGAGCAACGACAAACGAGTCCCGGTAATGCGCGCAAACGCAGCGCCTGTGAGAAAACACACAAAACAACGGATAACGGAAGCAAATAAACAGCGCAACCCGCAGCGTTCATTTCCGACTGTATTCGAGTGGCATCAGTTCTATTTCAGTGTAAATTCATCCCTGATGCGGCGAATGCGCGTTGCAATAGCTTTGCGAATGCTATTAGTAAGGTAGCAAGGTTCTTATGGGAGAAGTACAGCTATGTCGTGCGCATGTACTATTTGTTCGTTTTTTCATGCCATTTGGCCAATTAAGCAGACCGAGTGTGTCGTGCTTCAGTGATCGAGGCTAGCGTGTGGATACTGTTTCTTCATTGTTTCCTAATGTTTCTGTCGCATTTTGTTAGCCCCAGAAACAGCATGGTGCGTTAGGCAGGCCGACTTACGCACATTTCCGTTTTTTTTAAATTTGATCACGCTAGAGCATTGCGCAAGCCACAATTCCTATTCCCGACCCGAACCCGACAAATTTTTAATATAAGCCCGAGCCCCGCCGTACCCGTCAAAATTTAATAAAATAAACCTGAGCCCGTCGGACTGTATTGAAATATCAGCCCGCGTTCGAAAGACTATAAACAAGAGTCCGAAAAAATTTGGCCTTTTCAACCTGAAAACGTAACCATAGAGCCAGTATATTGAACCTATAATTTTTAAACTTGGACCGAGCTTTGTAAATATATATCCGGACACAGAAAAATTAATTTTGGAGAATATCGACAAAATATATTTTTAACAGAGCTCCAGGGACTTCGCGCTTCGATTTTTTTTTTCATTTAACCTAATTCAATGAGCTATCTTTTTGGTATCAACAATCACGAATTTGCGGCGCATGACTGCCGGGCTTTAGGCACTGCATGCTTGCGCCCGGGCCAGCACGGCACCAAAAAAAAAAAAAAAAAATGAAGGCCGAGCCCAGCTCCGTCCCGAGAAAATGCATCCCACCTTGCCCGGGCCATTTCAGTGCACTAATCCACACAACACACGATATGCTTTTAATAACTTCACTCAAGGCAGCGAAAACGATCAACATTCAAAACTGTAATTCTCAGAAAAGCACCATATGGCGCACTTTATAACGGGATCATTTTAAAACTGTACAGTTGAGTGGTACGCCGTCCTTTCATTAACATAAAACAATTACCATATTACGAATGCACAAGTTCATTAAAAGTGCTGCCCACGTCTTGCAGACGCAAGATATTATGAAACAGTAAGGAATTCAACAAATAAAAGCAGGGTAAAACAAATCGCAAATATAAAATCTTTGTAGCAATCACATAAATTTATTAGGGGTATAATCCCACAACACGCTATTGCACTATCCTTTCAAACCGCATGGACCATGGCCCTTCGGAAATAAGAGACCGCCGCAAGCACATGTCCTTTCTAAATTACCAACAAAAAAAGAACCAAGAATATTTAAAGATCAGCGTAGTGCAAGCTAGGCTGCTCTTGCAAGTAATTAGACACACAAAAATATCATGTGCAGCGGCTTAAGAAACATCAAAACCGAGCGTGAACCACTCAACAGCAGCATAGCGGCAAGGCGCGCCGCCTCGGGATCTCCTCGGGCGGGGCACACCAGCGCCACGCGCGGCGGTTAACATGTTCGGCTTCAAGGGCGCTATGGGGAGAAGGCGGCGCTTTTTCCACTACCCAAAATCTAGTTCACTATTTCACTAAACGTCCACGGGCGGCGCTGCATGTGCCGGTGGCCACGCGCTCGCAGTGCCGCGTTTCAATCCGTGAGCACTGTACATCCACGGAACGGGTCATGCAGTACTGTTAAAAATTCTTTGCAGCAGTATACTTGTAATCGAGGATAAGTTCGATATTTCTGGCCGATAAATCTGCGTATGCCTGGGTCCAATAATGGGCTCTTTTTGTTTATTTATTTATTTACATATACGGTCAACCCGTATTAGGATTATTGCAGAAAGGGCAATTTTATTCTGAAACGACACGATATATACAAAGGGTACTAACTTCACAAGCGAAATACTACATTAACGAGCCAGACAAAACTGACAGCACTACATATTAACACTACATATGTACGATACCAACAATAACTCTATATATACCACAGGACGTCAATAACAAGTTTCTTTTCTTTAAAGAAGAAAATGCTTTCACCATTTTTATTCATCCGGTTTCTGTGCGGGACCAAAAACTTTTTTTTTTCATTCATCCATGGCCTTCCCTAGAAACGAAACAATCGCGCTCAAGAAACTTTTTGCAGTTCCGGTGCTCCGAGCGGCGAGGACGGCGAAATAATATGTCAGCCCCGAAAAGAAAAAAGCTTGTGAATGGAACACCCTCATCGATGTGGGTTCAAATCCCGATAGGTGAACGTTTTTTTTTATTACCAAGTGCACCCAAGTGATAGTGCAACTACGGCAAGGAACCATTCGAGGAAACTGCGTGCATTGGGGGTTGCGCATCTCTGTGCTAGAATTCCAAAGAAAAGTTCTGAATCCGGCTGGCCGTTCCGCAAAGAATATTGGAAGCATTATAAAGAAGACTGCCTAAATGTTATGCACTACCTTTTTCACGTACAACGTGCCGACCTATGTATTGCCCGTAAAAATTACACGCAAAAAAAAAAGAACTTTGAGGTGTTCTTAACGCCTGGATGAAACATGTGTACGAACCATTGTCTTCAAGAGAAAATTTCACCTTTACACTTCAATAACCATTTTTCTGCAGATATTCGTGATGCAAAAAGTGACCGTTAGCCCCACATTAAAATGAATTGTAAAATCCACTGGCTTGACCCATACTAGTTACCCCTTTCATAAAATGCGGTTTTTATTATCTAGATTTGGTAATTAAACTACGCGAGATCTTTTTTCCCCGTATAAATAAAATTGTAGCCCTTTACTGCCCCTGATAAATTTTAATTGTAGTCGATAAAAGACCAAATTTCGTTCTGGGCACCATAATAAACGCTACAATCGGAATTGCGTCCGCATCAATTGGCACTCTTTTGTGAATTCCCTTATTTTGTATTTCTGGTGGGTGTTACATAGGCACAGAAGTGCATGTGAAAACGTATATAAAAGATTTCAATATTTTGAGGCTTCCGTGCAACCGTCAGGACTCGACCCACACCACTGCCGGAGTTCGCACGCGGGCAACACGCTCCAGCCCGCTCGACCAACGCGGAAGTAGACGGAAGGGTGCGGTTTCAGCTGTACTTCCCCAACGTTGTACCAGGTCAGACGTAACGCAGCGACCTACCCTTTTCTTTAACGTCACGCATCGTAAAACGGACCGTTGCAATAAGTTTGTGTAGTTTAATAAGGCGTGTCTCTATTTTGGTCATGCGAGCCGTAACTTTTTTCACTGTGGAATACGTTTGACGTAACTTCAATTTAATTTGGACGCACGTCGGACGTAAGTGTAATTTTTTACTTTAGGTTACGCTGGACGCAACTTAAAACATTTCGTTAAAGTACCGTTGGACGAAACTTTAATTTCAAAAATAACTCTCCTCGATCTGAGTCACCGAAGTCGAACTGGGTACGTTATTCTGGGAAGGGGCAACATGTGAAAATACGAAATGGGAAGGACGTTTAGTACCGGGTTGAAACGGGATGGAACAAACCATAGGGTTGAAATAGGAATGGGTTGAAATGAGAACGGGAGAAATGCGAAAAGGGAGAAACGGAAAGGTGGTTTTACGCCGGGCTGAAATGGGAGGGAACAAACGAGAGGTTTGAAGTGGAAATGGGTGGAAATGAGAACATCTCGTTTTAACAAGGTAACTGAACAGCATAGATTCTTACGTTAGGGCTCAAACTCGGAATTCGGTGGAAGGAAGGCTTGAAGAACGCGCCATGGCTGCAGCCAGGAAGCTTTCCCAAGCTGAGTGCAAACACCGACAGCGTGCCCCCCCCCAGCTTGACATGCAGTGCGTTCGCACGGAAATATTCGCTGGGCAATATTTAATCAGAACTGTGACGCAAAAAGTAACCGTTTGCTGGTAGCGGGAAACAACATTCACGTTTGTATCCCCCCAGTCACCGTAAATGGTGTTTTACACCACGCTATAGATAAAAGTTGACCGCCTGGGGATCGTTAACGTGCGCCGAAATCTCGAACAAACGGGCCTTTTCGCGTTTCGCCTCCATCAGAAAAGCGGTCAACACAGCCGGGGATCGAACCCACGTGCGAGGCGTTGGGGAACGAGTGCAGTGGTGTGTTCTTTTAGTACGCGTTGCGTTCTAGCGCGAGGCATTGAAAAACCAGTCTCGCTGTGTTTTAGTACCGTGCCTACATGATACAACGACGTCAGGCGACGACGACTGCCCGAGCCCCTAAGAGGCCTCGCCCCTAAACCCACAACGTCTCGACTTGCGGAGAGCCACGGACGAACCTGGGAGTGTACATAGAACGCCCCGCTCTCCAAAATTAGGAAATTGCACGAGCGAGTAATGCTGCTCTGCGCACCGGTATGATTCTTAGCACCGAGAAGACTACACAGTCCAAGTATTAAAAGGTATAATTTATGCAAAAAATGTTGAAATAATTTCGCTACACTGTAAACAATTTGTTACCAATTCCGAAAACACGTTTTCAGTAAACACTAGTGGTAAATGGCTGCAAAAGAAAGAAGACGCCCACGGCTGGACATGGGTAATCTGTGTGTGTCTTCTTTTTCTGTGCAGCTTTCTTGCCGCTGCTAGCGCGGCAATCTGCAATGTATACATGAGATAACGACAGTGACCCAAAAGGCTGCCTTCATTCCTTTACAATGTGGCGCAAAACTGGGCTCTAGCTATGTAAAGAAAGATTGAAGTGAATGATGAACGTGTACTTTTCCTCAATGGTGAACTAATGTCTAAGAGCGGTTGCATTCATCCAGAAATTCTATTAAAATATTTCTTCACAAAAAATTATAAACGCATAGGCCAGGCTTGCCTTCTGCCGAAATTATACACATCAAAGTGTACACATCAAAGTGTATGCCTGACGATGCGTTATAGCCCGTACTGCTTCTGATAATTATTTTCTAACACTGAAAAAATGAAATATGCCTGAATGAATTAGCTTATTTATAGAGCATAGTGAACACCCGAACGCCCTTGATCCTTTCACGTAGTCCAGCTCACCATGTCTTTTTTAAGCATCCTCCACTTCACCAGAATAGTTTTCTCTCCCTTTCTATTTATTTTGGCCTTTAAAGATGCGCTTCCTGTAATTTACGTTTATTCGTTTTTTTTAGTTTTTCTTTTTCTTTTTCTCCCATTGTTGTCTCTTCAATCTCCGACATTTACACCACTTCATTCTAATCATCCCTGTCTAGTGTAGCCAGCACTGCAACTAGCTGGATCACCCTCCAGGTAACATTAAGGAGCCCTCTATCTCTCTTTCATCCCGCAGCTACCACGATAAATACGATGGAGGTTTGTTGCAGTAAATGGAAGTTTGCCGCGTTACCCTGCTTGCAGGCTATCACTGGAATTTTTGTTAGTGTTGGATTTAATAGAGTGCCGTCACAACATGAAAGCTTGCGCGGCGGGGTTCTTTTATTTTTAGGGAGAACATTTTTTTCGGGGCGAATTTTTTGTTTCCCACAGAAAAAATCAAGAACCATGTATTTTTATAACAGATCATTGCAAACAGCATTAAATAAATGTTTTGCCTATAATACGTCTAATGATTTCTTTTCGCAAAACAATGTTAACAGGTATGATGTGGATTTCCAGATTTTGGGGCTTGGGTCGGTTTTCCCTTATAAACGTGTCATTCAACAATTCCGTTCAACTTTAGCTGGCTGGCTATAAAAAGGTAAACACCTGGCCATTCGTAAAGAGCTGCAATGACAAAGCGGCCCCACAACTGGGCTGGTGGAAAAAAATAGGGTCATTGAACACACTAAATGAGCTAACGCAATCGCTAGGTTGGGTGGTCAGCTTCAGCTGTGCAAAGTATAACATTGTTACGTGCACCGGAACACTCACACTGTCTTTGCAAAGTTTTTCGCCGCAAAGAAAGCTCAGGTGAGGCCCCGCTAGCCACCGGCCCGATGGGAGCAGTGTGGAAGAAGTTGCGTAATTTTTTCACAGACATCGTAGACCGACGGCCACCGTGTCCTAGCAACGGCGCCGAAGGCCGGCTCACCGAGGCACGACGTCAGTGCGCGGCCCAGCCGGTAGCCAATGCTCGACGGGGAAAGACAGAAGCAAACGACAGGGGAGCGAGCGACGGCGGAATAAGTAGCGCTTTGGCGCAAAATACAAGCAAAAAATTGGCCGCGTATCTGCTCCTTTCGTTGCAAATGTCGACAAATTACGATGGTCTTTGTCGACATTTGCCACGTAAATGCCTCCCTACGCTTTCCCGCTCCCCTCTCATGCTGTTCCTCTTGCGTCGCACTCCTTCCAAGGTATAAACGCTAAAGGTTTGCTGAAGTCACGTCAAATTTACCGCGTTTCATTGCGCCAGGCCGGTTGCTTCGGTGTCAGCGCTGCCATACGGAGGAGACGCGCATAAATCGAGGCGCCCTACTTCAACATTTGTAGAACCGCATTGCACTAGTCCACGTGCATTCCAAGCAGAATAAGGAACCTATCCAGTGGAAGCTCCTTTAACTGTTGCCGCTTGATTTTGTAAAATGCCGGCAAAAGCTATTGTGGTGCGGACGACAACAGGAGTCAGTGTGACTTCTTTTTCTGCAGTGGATGTAGTATTTAATTTCGCAAAAATCAAGCATGTATGAATTTTTTATAAAGAAACACCATAAATATCACTTCTGTATTTTTTCTGTCTTATATTTGGTTAATGCCTCGTTGTTGTTCAACAATATCTACAAGTGTGAATATATAAACCAAACTTAAACGTGTAGATTTGGTGTTAGTATATTAAACCATTGCGGAGAATTGTTTCACTTTGTCCGGGTGGCTAAATCGAGTCATACACAGACATACAGACCAAAATATCTGGGATTAAGTAAGCCAAAAAAGGCGATCGCCTTTAAAAGGGCGGCTGACCAATATGGCGGTTCCGGCTGCTGTAGAATTGACGGCACGGCCTCTACTGAGCTCTTCTTTCCTTCATGGTGGCCGCTGTCCCACCCTTTCCTGCTTGCTTGTGGGCTCCGCCATCTTTATCTGCATACTACGCCATCGATTGCCTTATTGCACGTAACGAGGCAGAAATCTTGCAATTGGACTGCTTTTTCTCTCAGTTCCGGCGAAGATAAGCGTCGTCTACTCAGCGTCGATGGGTCGCGGCGGCGCCTTTGATTGCTGAGCGCTTCCTCCAGCAGGCTTAACGCTATCGTGTTTCTCCATATTTATCTAGTTTACTCTATTACCCCGCTTCCGTTGCGGTGTGTTGGCGGGACCGAAACGACGACGACACGACGGCGACGCCGACTTCCGAGTGGGCAGAGCACCTTGTCAGACAACGCCGACGGCGACACGAACATGTGGGCCGATCGAAAGTCCGCGTGGTGCAATCTTGCTAGGATAGCTTGTTGGCGTAGTGTGACTGGATTGCTGACCGAAGACGCCT